>OW052221.1:169737475-169864882 GCA_932526605.1 Nephrotoma flavescens | reverse complement strand
AAACACATCGATTAAGTTATAATATTATACGGAAAAAAAATTAATTGTGACTTGCCTAACGCGAAATTTATGTACCGCGAGCGTTTCTTACCGCGTATTTGTACAACTTGCCATTTTAAGACTCAAGGATTTGATTTGATTTTAAATTGAATGACAGTTTGTTTGATTTATGTAAATATGCAATCAGTTTACCTATGTAAGTAAAAAATTGTTTATATTCACTTTGATGTCAATCCAATTTAGTTGTTGATTTAGTTTAAATGATTACGTAATTTCTATAAAATATGTACGAGTATATATACAAAATCGGGCAGACAGTTATTATAAATACTTTATGCTATCATCCCTTATATAGTTGATCTCAAAGACAGCTATATATAGATATAAACAATCTCGCATGTTAGACAATCTCATTATATTTCAATTTAATAATTTATTTAGTTTTTATTGTAATACCCTTTGCACTATATGACCACCCTTCCCCATAATGCTATAACTAAAGAGTCGAAGCGCACACATATCAAATTTCACCCTCAACGGTTGTATACGGTATATTATTTTATCAAATGGTTCTAAGAATTAGTTTTGAACAAATTTTTTTTATTATACAAAAAGGAAATTTGATTCAATTTAAAACTGAAAAAAAATTCCAATTGTGAGATTCTAATGTCGAACGATGCTGATGCGCGCAATGAGATAAAACGATAGCAAATTCTACATATCGAGATCAGAGGGCTATTGTTCATGTTAATAATACGATTTCCTTTAATTATTATTAATTTATCTATATCTGTGTGTTGTTTTGTATACATAAAGTTATAGACGTTGATTAATTTGACTTTGATTATATAAATGTAATGACAAAAAATATATTTTAATTAAGTTTAAATTACAGTAAATAGAGAGAGAGCCAAAGGAATGATCATTCAACTAATTACGTAATTATGTATTTGATTCTCAAGCTAAATGCAATTTTTGTTGTTGCTGTTTTGTGCTTAGATTTGATGTGTAGGGTGAATTATATATCCGGGCATTATGTAATCTGTGAAATGGAATAATCTGTGTGTGGTGTATAATCATTTATTTATTTAACTTATTTGCACTGTGCGGTTGCAACGGAAATTTAGGTTACCGACACAAAAATGTAAAAACGGTGTTCAATTATATTTCATTTCTGCGTAATCATCTAACGTTCGTTAATTAGAAGGTTCTGATTGTACTTTATAAAGTTTCATGGTAAATGATCATAAATATATGTTTCATTGAGGTGCATCAGATATCCAGGTGACGCCACGAATGTCGACCTTTTCGAACTTAATCTTAATTTGGTAGTAAATTTTATGTGATATCAACATCACATTGATTTTAAAACAAGAAAATTTGTAATTCATTACCTAGACCCTATACTTGAGCTTAAACTCAAAAATAAAATTGAATATGCAAACTCGAAGGATCTATTGATTGGATATTGAATGTATTTATTTCAGTTATTCAAACCTTTTATTTCTAGTGTAAAACTAGAAATAAAGAAAAAGTAGATAAATAATTAAACTATACTCAAACACCGTTAGAAGTAACCCAATACAACAAACCCCTATTTTACTCGTCCACCCACCTGGTTAATAAAGGGTCAGTTAAAAAATCATCAATCAGTAACAAAGGGACATTTTTCCAACTTTATTATGTAATACGACCAAAACTTCGCCAACCAAACGTCAAACTCGAATTACCAGTGCAATACTGAAGATTAAGATCAATTGAGTAAACAACAACTGTAATACTATTGACACATATGTGTGTGTCAATTTTGTACGAAAAGCAACAAGCGCGAGGTGAGCAAACCGGAAAAATGTAGTATTGAGCATCTTGTTTGTATTAGTAGGCGAGACGCATGCGCATGATCTTGTTTTGATTTCTTTTGGATTGACGTTTATATGCGTAAACATTTCCCAATTTTAGAACTAATTCGAATTATCCTCATATTTCTGAATTAAATTGAACATAATTCACACATTTGAATATTAAAAATACTAAAACATAAAATATTACTTCATTTCACCGCTCAAAAGCAAACGAATAGAAGAGGTGAGTAGACGTCAGTATCACAAATAATAAACCGATTCAAGCGAAACCATTTATTTTGGTACCTACCATCGCAAAAATGAAAAATAGAATGAGAGCAAAACACACAATACAAATATAAAATTGTGTATTATACACTGTATATGTACACAAAAATTTTGCTCACCTCGTCGACTCGCGCTGTCCTTTTGCGTACAAAATTGATACACTGGTTTCGTAACTAGGGTTATGAAAGTATGTCATTTAACAGTTTAACAAAATTCTTTAAGTTAATGGTTATTTTTAAAACTGGGTGTCGAAACAATTTGTGGTTTGAGTGCTAAATATAAAAAAAAATCGATCAGTCGGGTTTTTATTTAAAAATAAAAAAAATAAACTAAATAAGATGTGAAATTGTAATAAGATAAAACATTATTTGATTGTAAATAAATTATACCGAGTTATGGTTTTATTAACCATATTACCAAATTATTAGTGATGTTTTTTTTTCATTTATATATTGAAAAAATTGGAATTTTCTTTATCCGTTTTGTAAGTTGAGACAATTTTCGGGTTCTTTATCAGAGTGGATTTTTCTTTTATAAATATTCCACAATGGCGTGCATCGAGCTAAATTTTGTGTTCGAGCAATAAAACTAACAGTGATTTCATTGTACAATTTTGGTGTGAACATGGAAAATTATTGTTTCAATATTTAACAAAATATATATAATCGGCTTTGAAATACATATCCAAAATATATATAATTGGATGTAATTGTGTGACTTAAAAAAATATTTTTCGAGTGAAGATCCCTTGGTGCATATCCATACTAGAGTAACATGAATCCGGTAACTTCTTCGTTTTTCCCCCTTCACCTACAAAACCGGCTTTGTCGTGGATTCTTTTTTAAACTAAAATTTTTGTAGATTCAAAAATTTCAACACACCAACACACACAAAAATGAAATAAAAAAATTCTCAAGAGCATTTTGATGTATTTTTTTTAGTTTGATTTTGTTTTTGAGCCGTGCGCATCACAAAACAAAAATTGTAATTGTATTAAACATTTGAATTCGAATAATAAAAAAATAAAATAAAATTTAATTAAATGATTTTTAATTAAATTATTAAAAAATGGATGATAAATAAAATTAAATGATTAATAAAATGATTTTTTTTGTTAGCATTTTACACAAAGCCATAGAAAGTTTAAAAGATACCGGGTTCAAATAAAATGTTTGTGGACGTAACGCGTGTAAGCCATAAAAGTTACCAGATTCAAGTTACCGTAATATGGGTATGTACATCAGGCTGTAGTCAGTGTAACTAATAGAAAATAAAAGTTGCGACGCCAGTATATCTGAGTGAATAATACTGATAAAAGTGAACACGTGAAAATGAACGAATTGAACTTAACGGCATCTTCTCCAAGTGGTTAAGGTCGATTTTTTTATTATTTCCTGTTATTTTACTTTTCTTTTTCGGTCGGTAATTTCGTCTTTTCTCTCGTTCTTCCTTTTGACTTTGGTACAATTTATATGATAAAATGCAGCACGGCGAATTATTTCCGGCATTTGGTTTATTTCTTTCCTCCTCGATCGGTCTATTTCTTTCCTTGATTATTCCGTCATTTCACCTAATTTTTTGTATTTTTTCTTTTTAATAATAAGATGAATTATTAATTTTTCGGATTGGTATGATGGGGGAGATCTCATTTCGTGTCGGTTCCATAGTTGCAGGTTGTGCTTGTCACGCCCGGTCATCCTCTTGGCAGGACATCCACAGAGTCGAAGTGGCAAGTCTATCATATGTGTCGTCCATATGTGTCTAGCATATGGAACGACCATAAAATCAACACGGTCTCCCTACACGGTGTGAATTGTGGGCGATTCGGGGGGTTTCTTCAGCAGACAGTGTACTTGTCATTCGGAGAGATCCAGTCGCCCCTGGTTGAGCACACCCGGTTATTATTATATTTATCTTATGTTCACAACTTTCGGTCAACGGATTCTGGAGTAAAAATTCAATTTAATTTGAGATTTTTTTAGTTTACTCTTTATTCTATTCTGTTACACGATGTAGGCCAGGAACATGTGAGCCTTAACTTCCCCCACAACCCTGAGGTCTAGTAAGCAAAATCACCGTGAGAGGCCTCTGCATGTTTATATGAAATCCGCGGGTTGATTTAAAATTAAAACAGAAATAAAATTGATAAAAAGATTTACTTCATTTGCAAATTATTAAAAACAAGATAATTCTGCATGCTATACCATGATGTGCCGATAAATGTAGATAGTTCTTATAATTCTTCTTCAGGCGAGATATTTTGCTCTATTGGTACTGGTGTCATTATTGTAATTATATATGGAACGGATGTACCGTGCACTGATGAATATTGGATTGCGATGTAATAGGAGACAAGAAAATTGTTGAGAAAATTGATGATGGTGAAGGTGCCGCATAATCATATGGGTGTTAATTTATAGTAGTTTGTAATGTCAATTTCTCCAATTTTCCATAAAATATTTTTTTTCAAAAATATGTTTTCGACAGTGCAAGTCTGCTTCTTGGACAATCCCTTTAACTGCAGCTCCATGCTCCTACCATAAGCATCGGCAGCGCTTTCTGTGCCTGTCAATAAATTTTATGCAGGGGCTTTATTAAGTTTTGTTATTTTTTTAGTAGCGATACAGTTTTTAAGCATTTTTGTTAAAAAAAATGCTATATGGTTTCGGTTTGCCGTCCGTCCGTCTGTCCGTCTGTCCGTCTGTGTGCACGATAACTTGAGAACGGATGGAGATATCAACTTAATTTCTTCACTAAAAGTTTAAGCAATTCATGGGAATGATCCCTATTGTTTTGGACATTTCTGAGTTTAGGGTGTTCGGAGATATGGGGGGTTTTGTTAACCCCCCTCCTTAAAATTGATATAATTTTTTTTTATTTTCTATTCTATTTTGGCTTCTGCGAGCATGTGAATGTGGAATAATAATATATCTGGATGTGGGTTTGTGTGGGTGATGTGGTTATGGGGGTGGTAGGAGTGGTGGTATGGTAGGTAGAGGGGGTGGGATGAGGCGTTTTGGGTTTGGTGTCGGAATTTTGATTTGGTGGATGAGGGTTTGTGTGGGTGGTGTGTGTGTTTTTTTTTTTTTTTTTTTTTTTTTTTTTTTTTTTATACCGGGTAAAGTGAGGAAAATCTTCAATAAGACGAAGCTTCGATGGGCAAACATCTCAGCAACAGTGATGGATTTCTACCATCTAAAAACCACACACCCTTTCGAACATCCCCCATGCGGAACTATCAGTTAGACATTACTTCGCATGGAGGTGACTAGTTACTAGACTCTATCCTCCTCTCAGCGTCTCTGCCTCCGTCTCCTCCTCCTCTGCCATCTGATCGCACATATTCGTCACGGTAGTCGAGTTATAGATAGACGCCAGTAAAATGTACCGAGCGCCAGTAAAATCTCATTGAATTTATTTGTCGCGATAAATTCAATTGAAGATTCTCGAACGCCAAAAGTTTCATCAAAAGACTGCCATCTGATCGCACATATTCGTCGCGGTAGTCGAGTTATAGATAGACGCCAGTAAAATGTACCGAGCGCCAGTAAAATCTCATTGAATTTATTTGTCGCGATAAATTCAATTGAAGATTCTCGAACGCCAAAAGTTTCATCAAAAGACTGCCATCTGATCGCACATATTCGTCGCGGTAGTCGAGTTATAGATAGACGCCAGTAAAATGTACCGAGCGCCAGTAAAATCTCATTGAATTTATTTGTCGCGATAAATTCAATTGAAGATTCTCGAACGCTAAAAGTTTCATTAAAAGACTGCCATCTGATCGCACATTTTCGTCGCGGTAGTCGAGTTATAGATAGACGCCAGTAAAATGTAACGAGCGCCAGTAAAATCACAAAGAATTTGAACCGAACCAGTGTGTATCGACTTGCCATAATAACTGTTGCTTACCCTAAAAATCTTGAGTTGATTTGCATGTTGAGATTGGCGCTATTGGCTCTTATCTGTATGGCCCAAGTATGACAGAATTTAATTTATGGTTCCCAGGAACCACGAGTTCCGGAAAATGAAGCAAGTCGTATCGACTCGTAATTATGACCACTATTCACAATAAAAATCACAAGTCGATCCGTATGTTGAGATTGGCGCTATAGGCCCATATGTGTATGGCCCAGTGTATGAGAACCAGTTTTTTATTAATGGTTCCCAGGAACCACGAGTTCCGGAAATCGAACCAGTCTGTACCGACTTGCCATAATGACTGTTGCGTATTCTAAAAATCCCGAGTTGATTTGCATGTTGAGATTGGCGCTATTGGCTCTTATCTGTATGGCCCAAGTATGACAGAATTTAATTTATGGTTCCCAGGAACCATGAGTTCCGGAAAATGAAGCAGGCCGTATCGACTCGTAATTATGACCACTATTCACAATAAAAATCACAAGTCGATCCGTATGTTGAGATTGGCGCTATAGGCCCATATGTGTATGGCCCAGTGTATGAGAACCAGTTTTTTATTAATGGTTCCCAGGAACCACGAGTTCCGGAAATCGAACCAGTCTGTATCGACTTGCCATAATGACTGTTGCGTATTCTAAAAATCCCGAGTTGATTTGCATGTTGAGATTGGCGCTATTGGCTCTTATCTGTATGGCCCAAGTATGACAGAATTTAATTTATGGTTCCCAGGAACCACGAGTTCCGGAAAATGAAGTACGCCGTATCGACTCGTAATTATGACCACTACTCACAATAAAAATCACAAGTCGATCCGTATGTTGAGATTGGCGCTATAGGCCCATATGTGTATGGCCCAGTGTATGAGAACCAGTTTTTCATTAATGGTTCCCAGGAACCACGAGTTCCGGAAATCGAACCAGTCTGTATCGACTTGCCATAATGACTGTTGCATATTCTAAAAATCCCGAGTTGATTTGCATGTTGAGATTGGCGCTATTGGCTCTTATCTGTATGGCCCAAGTATGACAGAATTTAATTTATGGTTCCCAGGAACCACGAGTTCCGGGAAAGTAAAGCAAGCCGTATCGACTCGTAATTATAACCACTATTCACAATAAAAATCACAAGTCGATCCGTATGTTGAGATTGGCGCTATAGGCCCATATGTGTATGGCCCAGTGTATGAGAACCAGTTTTTTATTAATGGTTCCCAGGAACCACGAGTTCCGGAAATCGAACCAGTCTGTATCGACTTGTCATAATGACTGTTGCTTACCCTAAAAATCCCGAGTTGATTTGCATGTTGAGATTGGCGTTATTGGCTCTTATCTGTATGGCCCAAGTATGACAGAATTTAATTTATGGTTCCCAGGAACCACGAGTTCCGGAAAATGAAGCAAGCCGTATCGACTCGTAATTATGACCACTACTCACAATAAAAATCACAAGTCGATCCGTATGTTGAGATTGGCGCTATAGGCCCATATGTGTATGGCCCAGTGTATGAGAACCAGTTTTTTATTAATGGTTCCCAGGAACTACGAGTTCCGGAAATCGAACCAGTCTGTATCGACTTGCCATAATGACTGTTGCGTACCCTAAAAATCCCGAGTTGATTTGCATGTTGAGATTGGCGCTATGGGCTCTTATCTGTATGGCCCAAGTATGACAGAATTTAATTTATGGTTCCCAGGAACCACGAGTTCCGGAAAATGAAGCAAGCCGTATCGACTCGTAATTATGACCACTACTCACAATAAAAATCACAAGTCGATCCGTATGTTGAGATTGGTGCTATAGGCCCATATGTGTATGGCCCAGTGTATGAGAACCAGTTTTTCATTAATGGTTCCCAGGAACCACGAGTTCCGGAAATCGAACCAGTCTGTATCGACTTGCCATAACAACTGTTGCGTACCCTAAAAATCCCGAGTTGATTTGCATGTTGAGATTGGCGCTATTGGCTCTTATCTGTATGGCCCAAGTATGACAGAATTTAATTTATGGTTCCCAGGAACCACGAGTTCCGGAAAATAAAGCAAGCCGTATCGACTCGTAATTATGACCACTATTCACAATAAAAATCACAAGTCGATCCGTATGTTGAGATTGGCGCTATAGGCCCATATGTGTATGGCCCAGTGTATGAGAACCAGTTTTTTATTAATGGTTCCCAGGAACCACGAGTTCCGGAAATCGAACCAGTCTGTATCGACTTGCCATAATAACTGTTGCGTATTCTAAAAATCCCGAGTTGATTTGCATGTTGTGATTGGCGCTATTGGCTCTTATCTGTATGGCCCAAGTATGACAGAATTTAATTTATGGTTCCCAGGAACCACGAGTTCCGGAAAATAAAGCAAGCCGTATCGACTCGTAATTATGACCACTACTCACAATAAAAATCACAAGTCGATCCGTATGTTGAGATTGGTGCTATAGGCCCATATGTGTATGGCCCAGTGTACGAGAACCAGTTTTTTATTAATGGTTCCCAGGAACCACGAGTTCCGGAAATCGAACCAGTCTGTATCGACTTGTCATAATGACTGTTGCGTACCCTAAAAATCCCGAGTTGATTTGCATGTTGAGATTGGCGCTATTGGCTCTTATCTGTATGGCCCAAGTATGACAGAATTTAATTTATGGTTCCCAGGAACCACGAGTTCCGGAAAATGAAGCAGGCCGTATCGACTCGTAATTATGACCACTACTCACAATAAAAATCACAAGTCGATCCGTATGTTGAGATTGGCGCTATAGGCCCATATGTGTATGGCCCAGTGTACGAGAACCAGTTTTTCATTAATGGTTCCCAGGAACCACGAGTTCCGGAAATCGAACCAGTCTGTATCGACTTGTCATAATGACTGTTGCTTACCCTAAAAATCCTGAATTGATTTGCATGTTGAGATTGGCGCTATTTTCTCTTATCTGTATGGCCCAAGTATGACAGAATTTAATTTATGGTTCCCAGGAACCACGAGTTCCGGAAAATGAAGCAAGCCGTATCGACTCGTAATTATGACCACTACTCACAATAAAAATCACAAGTCGATCCGTATGTTGAGATTGGCGCTATAGGCCCATATGTGTATGGCCCAGTGTATGAGAACCAGTTTTTCATTAATGGTTCCCAGGAACCACGAGTTCCGGAAATCGAACCAGTCTGTATCGACTTGCCATAATGACTGTTGCGTATTCTAAAAATCCCGAGTTGATTTGCATGTTGAGATTGGCGCTATTGGCTCTTATCTGTATGGCCCAAGTATGACAGAATTTAATTTATGGTTCCCAGGAACCACGAGTTCTGGGAAAGTAAAGCAAGCCGTATCGACTCGTAATTATGACCACTATTCACAATAAAAATCACAAGTCGATCCGTATGTTGAGATTGGCGCTATAGGCCCATATGTGTATGGCCCAGTGTATGAGAACCAGTTTTTTATTAATGGTTCCCAGGAACCACGAGTTCCGGAAATCGAACCAGTCTGTATCGACTTGTCATAATGACTGTTGCTTACCCTAAAAATCCCGAGTTGATTTGCATGTTGAGATTGGCGTTATTGGCTCTTATCTGTATGGCCCAAGTATGACAGAATTTAATTTATGGTTCCCAGGAACCACGAGTTCCGGAAAATGAAGCAAGCCGTATCGACTCGTAATTATGACCACTACTCACAATAAAAATCACAAGTCGATCCGTATGTTGAGATTGGCGCTATAGGCCCATATGTGTATGGCCCAGTGTATGAGAACCAGTTTTTCATTAATGGTTCCCAGGAACCACGAGTTCCGGAAATCGAACTAGTCTGTATCGACTTGTCATAATAACTGTTGCTTACCCTAAAAATCCTGAATTGATTTGCATGTTGAGATTGGCGCTATTGGCTCTTATCTGTATGGCCCAAGTATGACAGAATTTAATTTATGGTTCCCAGGAACCACGAGTTCCGGAAAATGAAGCAGGCCGTATCGACTCGTAATTATGACCACTATTCACAATAAAAATCACAAGTCGATCCGTATGTTGAGATTGGCGCTATAGGCCCATATGTGTATGGCCCAGTGTATGAGAACCAGTTTTTCATTAATGGTTCCCAGGAACCACGAGTTCCGGAAATCGAACCAGTCTGTATCGACTTGTCATAATGACTGTTGCTTACCCTAAAAATCCCGAGTTGATTTGCATGTTGAGATTGGTGTTATTGGCTCTTATCTGTATGGCCCAAGTATGACAGAATTTAATTTATGGTTCCCAGGAACCACGAGTTCCGGAAAATGAAGCAAGCCGTATCGACTCGTAATTATGACCACTACTCACAATAAAAATCACAAGTCGATCCGTATGTTGAGATTGGTGCTATAGGCCCATATGTGTATGGCCCAGTGTACGAGAACCAGTTTTTTATTAATGGTTCCCAGGAACCACGAGTTCCGGAAATCGAACCAGTCTGTATCGACTTGTCATAATGACTGTTGCTTACCCTAAAAATCCCGAGTTGATTTGCATGTTGAGATTGGCGTTATTGGCTCTTATCTGTATGGCCCAAGTATGACAGAATTTAATTTATGGTTCCCAGGAACCACGAGTTCCGGAAAATGAAGCAGGCCGTATCGACTCGTAATTATGACCACTACTCACAATAAAAATCACAAGTCGATCCGTATGTTGAGATTGGCGCTATAGGCCCATATGTGTATGGCCCAGTGTATGAGAACCAGTTTTTCATTAATGGTTCCCAGGAACCACGAGTTCCGGAAATCGAACCAGTCTTTTTCGACTTGCCATAATGACTGTTGCGTATTCTAAAAATCCCGAGTTGATTTGCATGTTGAGATTGGCGCTATTGGCTCTTATCTGTATGGCCCAAGTATGACAGAATTTAATTTATGGTTCCCAGGAACCACGAGTTCCGGAAAATGAAGCAAGCCGTATCGACTCGTAATTATGACCACTATTCACAATAAAAATCACAAGTCGATCCGTATGTTGAGATTGGCGCTATAGGCCCATATGTGTATGGCCCAGTGTATGAGAACCAGTTTTTCATTAATGGTTCCCAGGAACCACGAGTTCCGGAAATCGAACCAGTCTGTATCGACTTGTCATAATAACTGTTGCTTACCCTAAAAATCCTGAATTGATTTGCATGTTGAGATTGGCGCTATTGGCTCTTATCTGTATGGCCCAAGTATGACAGAATTTAATTTATGGTTCCCAGGAACCACGAGTTCCGGAAAATGAAGCAAGCCGTATCGACTCGTAATTATGACCACTATTCACAATAAAAATCACAAGTCGATCCGTATGTTGAGATTGGCGCTATAGGCCCATATGTGTATGGCCCAGTGTATGAGAACCAGTTTTTCATTAATGGTTCCCAGGAACCACGAGTTCCGGAAATCGAACCAGTCTGTATCGACTTGCCATAATGACTGTTGCGTATTCTAAAAATCCCGAGTTGATTTGCATGTTGAGATTGGCGCTATTGGCTCTTATCTGTATGGCCCAAGTATGACAGAATTTAATTTATGGTTCCCAGGAACCACGAGTTCCGGAAAATGAAGCAAGCCGTATCGACTCGTAATTATGACCACTACTCACAATAAAAATCACAAGTCGATCCGTATGTTGAGATTGGCGCTATAGGCCCATATGTGTATGGCCCAGTGTACGAGAACCAGTTTTTTATTAATGGTTCCCAGGAACCACGAGTTCCGGAAATCGAACCAGTCTGTATCGACTTGTCATAATGACTGTTGCTTACCCTAAAAATCCTGAATTGATTTGCATGTTGAGATTGGCGCTATTGGCTCTTATCTGTATGGCCCAAGTATGACAGAATTTAATTTATGGTTCCCAGGAACCACGAGTTCCGGAAAATGAAGCAAGCCGTATCGACTCGTAATTATGACCACTACTCACAATAAAAATCACAAGTCGATCCGTATGTTGAGATTGGCGCTATAGGCCCATATGTGTATGGCCCAGTGTATGAGAACCAGTTTTTCATTAATGGTTCCCAGGAACCACGAGTTCCGGAAATCGAACCAGTCTGTATCGACTTGTCATAATAACTGTTGCTTACCCTAAAAATCCTGAATTGATTTGCATGTTGAGATTGGCGCTATTGGCTCTTATCTGTATGGCCCAAGTATGACAGAATTTAATTTATGGTTCCCAGGAACCACGAGTTCCGGAAAATGAAGCAAGCCGTATCGACTCGTAATTATGACCACTACTCACAATAAAAATCACAAGTCGATCCGTATGTTGAGATTGGCGCTATAGGCCCATATGTGTATGGCCCAGTGTATGAGAACCAGTTTTTCATTAATGGTTCCCAGGAACCACGAGTTCCGGAAATCGAACCAGTCTGTATCGACTTGTCATAATAACTGTTGCTTACCCTAAAAATCCTGAATTGATTTGCATGTTGAGATTGGCGCTATTGGCTCTTATCTGTATGGCCCAAGTATGACAGAATTTAATTTATGGTTCCCAGGAACCACGAGTTCCGGAAAATGAAGCAAGCCGTATCGACTCGTAATTATGACCACTATTCACAATAAAAATCACAAGTCGATCCATATGTTGAGATTGGCGCTATAGGCCCATATGTGTATGGCCCAGTGTATGAGAACCAGTTTTTCATTAGTGGTTCCCAGGAACCACGAGTTCCGGAAATCGAACCAGTCTGTATCGACTTGTCATAATGACTGTTGCTTACCCTAAAAATCCTGAATTGATTTGCATGTTGAGATTGGCGTTATTGGCTCTTATCTGTATGACCCAAGTATGACAGAATTTAATTTATGGTTCCCAGGAACCACGAGTTCCGGAAAATGAAGCAAGCCGTATCGACTCGTAATTATGACCACTATTCACAGTAAAAATCACAAGTCGATCCGTATGTTGAGATTGGCGCTATAGGCCCATATGTGTATGGCCCAGTGTACGAGAACCAGTTTTTTATTAGTGGTTCCCAGGAACTACGAGTTCCGGAAATCGAACCAGTCTGTATCGACTTGTCATAATGACTGTTGCTTACCCTAAAAATCCCGAGTTGATTTGCATGTTGAGATTGGCGTTATTGGCTCTTATCTGTATGACCCAAGTATGACAGAATTTAATTTATGGTTCCCAGGAACCACGAGTTCCGGAAAATGAAGCAAACCGTATCGAATCGTAATTATGACCACTACTCACAATAAAAATCACAAGTCGATCCGTATGTTGAGATTGGCGCTATAGGCCCATATGTGTATGGCCCAGTGTACGAGAACCAGTTTTTTATTAATGGTTCCCAGGAACCACGAGTTTCGGAAATCGAACCAGTCTGTATCGACTTGTCATAATGACTGTTTCGTATTCTAAGAATCCCGAGTTGATTTGCATGTTGAGATTGGCGCTATTGGCTCTTATCTGTATGACCCAAGTATGACAGAATTTAATTTATGGTTCCCAGGAACCACGAGTTCCGGAAAATGAAGCAAGCCGTATCGACTCGTAATTATGACCACTATTCACAGTAAAAATCACAAGTCGATCCGTATGTTGAGATTGGCGCTATAGGCCCATATGTGTATGGCCCAGTGTACGAGAACCAGTTTTTTATTAGTGGTTCCCAGGAACTACGAGTTCCGGAAATCGAACCAGTCTGTATCGACTTGTCATAATGACTGTTGCTTACCCTAAAAATCCCGAGTTGATTTGCATGTTGAGATTGGCGTTATTGGCTCTTATCTGTATGACCCAAGTATGACAGAATTTAATTTATGGTTCCCAGGAACCACGAGTTCCGGAAAATGAAGCAAGCCGTATCGACTCGTAATTATGACCACTATTCACAGTAAAAATCACAAGTCGATCCGTATGTTGAGATTGGCGCTATAGGCCCATATGTGTATGGCCCAGTGTACGAGAACCAGTTTTTTATTAGTGGTTCCCAGGAACTACGAGTTCCGGAAATCGAACCAGTCTGTATCGACTTGTCATAATGACTGTTGCTTACCCTAAAAATCCCGAGTTGATTTGCATGTTGAGATTGGCGTTATTGGCTCTTATCTGTATGACCCAAGTATGACAGAATTTAATTTATGGTTCCCAGGAACCACGAGTTCCGGAAAATGAAGCAAACCGTATCGAATCGTAATTATGACCACTACTCACAATAAAAATCACAAGTCGATCCGTATGTTGAGATTGGCGCTATAGGCCCATATGTGTATGGCCCAGTGTACGAGAACCAGTTTTTTATTAATGGTTCCCAGGAACCACGAGTTTCGGAAATCGAACCAGTCTGTATCGACTTGTCATAATGACTGTTGCTTACCCTAAAAATCCTGAATTGATTTGCATGTTGAGATTGGCGTTATTGGCTCTTATCTGTATGACCCAAGTATGACAGAATTTAATTTATGGTTCCCAGGAACCACGAGTTCCGGAAAATGAAGCAAGCCGTATCGACTCGTAATTATGACCACTATTCACAGTAAAAATCACAAGTCGATCCGTATGTTGAGATTGGCGCTATAGGCCCATATGTGTATGGCCCAGTGTACGAGAACCAGTTTTTTATTAGTGGTTCCCAGGAACTACGAGTTCCGGAAATCGAACCAGTCTGTATCGACTTGTCATAATGACTGTTGCTTACCCTAAAAATCCCGAGTTGATTTGCATGTTGAGATTGGCGTTATTGGCTCTTATCTGTATGGCCCAAGTATGACAGAATTTAATTTATGGTTCCCAGGAACCACGAGTTCCGGAAAATGAAGCAAGCCGTATCGACTCGTAATTATGACCACTATTCACAATAAAAATCACAAGTCGATCCGTATGTTGAGATTGGCGTTATAACGGTATGAATATTATGAAGTTTTAAATTTTTCTTTTATTTATTTACTACGTGTATTATTTCTTTATTTTTTTTTTAATTTATAATTTACTGGTTTTTTTCTGGGATATGTATTCATATTATATTTTTTTTGCGATGCTGTAGATATTTAATGATATTTAACATAAATTTTAAACAAATCCTGGGCTGGGATGAGAATGCAGATTTAGTGTTGCCTGATGTCATTTTTTTTTTTTCTGGGATGAAATCCTGGGCTAACTTCACAGACATTCCTCGATCGGTCTATTTCTTTCCTTGATTATTCCGTCATTTCACCTAATTTTTTGTACTTTTTCTTTTTAATAATAAGATGAATTATTAATTTTTCGGATTGGTATGATGGGGGAGATCTCATTTCGTGTCGGTTCCATAGTTGCAGGTTGTGCTTGTCACTCCCGGTCATCCTCTTGGCAGGACATCCACAGAGTCGAAGTGGCAAGTCTAGCATATGGAACGACCATAAAATCTACACGGTCTCCCTACACGGTGTGAATTGTGGGCGATTCGGGGGGTTTCTTCAGCAGACAGTGTACTTGTCATTCGGAGAGATCCAGTCGCCCCTGGGTGAGCACACCCGGTTATTATTATATTTATCTTATGTTCACAACTTTCGGTCAACGGATTCTGGAGTAAAAATTCAATTTAATTTGAGATTTTTTTAGTTTACTCTTTATTCTATTCTGTTACACGATGTAGGCCAGGAACATGTGAGCCTTAACTTCCCCCACAACCCTGAGGTCTAGTAAGCAAAACCACCGTGAGAGGCCTCTGCATGTTTATATGAAATCCGCGGGTTGATTTAAAATTAAAACTGAAATAAAATTGATAAAAAGATTTACTTCATTTGCAAATTATTAAAAACAAGATATTTCTGCATGCTATACCATGATGTGCCGATAAATGTAGATAGTTCTTATAATTCTTCTTCAGGCGAGATATTTTGCTCTATTGGTACTGGTGTCATTATTGTAATTATATATGGAACGGATGTACCGTGCACTGGTGATTCAATATTGGATTGCGATGTAATAGGAGACAAGAAAATTGTTGAGAAAATTGATGATGGTGAAGGTGCCGCATAATCATATGGGTGTTAATTTATAGTAGTTTGTAATGTCAATTTCTCCAATTTTCCATAAAATATTTTTTTTCAAAAATATGTTTTCGACAATGCAAGTCTGCTTCTTGGACAATCCCTTTAACTGCAGCTCCATGCTCCTACCATAAGCATCGGCAGCGCTTTCTGTGCCTGTCAATAAATTTTATGCAGGGGCTATTAAGTTTTGTTGTTTTTTTTAGTAGCGATACAGTTTTTTATTGGTCCTTTTTGGAGTTTCACTCCCACTGCTTTGTATTTCAGACACCTACAACAAAAATGGATTGGATTAACACAACAAGACAATTTGCGACAATGTGACAGTACAATAGTTGTATCGGTATGGACGGCAAACCTATTTTAAAAACTCAACTAAAAAGGAACATTCAGTGTCGTTTTATTTGCGGTGGTCGTTAATGCAAATTACGAATTTGTATATGCTCACACGGGTATAGTTCTAAACAAACTGCATTTCATAAAAAAATAATTTCAGTGACTTAGATTTATCAACGTCTTTGGTATTGCCTGGTACAGAGAAAGAAAAATCAAAGAAAAAATTCGGAAGATGGTAATATTGTATATCCATCATATATTTAAAAATGTCCTCATCATCACAACTGGTAAATGAGTCGACGCCGCTTCTATTAAGCGTTTCCTTAGTACTATTTAAAAAAGTGAAATAATCAAAATACCAGAAATTTGCACATAAATGTCACCGACAGGTACACCAGATATTTACTTTGTTCTACCTAAAATGAAAATATCTACCATTTTAGTTATTTTATTTTATGAATAAAAATATAAATTAAAACAAAAATTGTATTTACATTTTCGGCTCCCTTCTGTAGACGGTCCACATTTTGCCCAATTACCGTTTGACAGAACTTTTTAAATCTCACTAAGTTTTTCTAGTAATGTTTCTAGCGCCTTATTTCGCGCGTTCCTATTGCAATATAAATTACTTTTTATATCCCATACAGTCTCTATACATTTCTGAAAAACCTATTAAAACTGCTGAGTTCTGCAGGTACCGCCATTTTAATTTATTAATTTGAGTAGTATTGTATTTTTGAAACTGCTGAATTATACGCACAAATAAAAACAAAATTCTGGCTCCACTAAAAAAAGAACGTGTTTAACAAAGGAAAATTTATTTATTTTTATCCTTTATGTTTTTTATAACACACACGACGAATAGTTCTTATTTTTTATTTTTGTCTGTTATTTATTCTCCGAAATTTACCTTGTTAAAGTTAGCCGAAAGACTCCAGCCGAAAGATAATGCAGATAGTGTCTTGACTATTTTTAAACTCTCTTTATACTCTGGCCCCTATCGATTTTTAAATTCCTATAAACTGAAATAATTTCTCCTTCACCCGAATGATGTAATTCGATCCTAAATTCTCCTAAATTCGAGTTCATGACTGATTGTTGCTGTATTCAAGACACTATCTGCATTATCTTTCGGCTGGAAACTTTCGGCTAACTTTAACAGTATCCGAAATTTCACATATAACTGACTTAAAATCGCATGACAACAATACACACCATCCGATTTACTTGGTTAAGCCTCAACCAGCGAAAACTTAGGAGCTTTAGTTATGGCCGTTTGGCCACTTAGAGAAGCGGTACGACCACCAAAATTTTAGGGGTCATTTGTGGTGAGAAGCCTATACAGTTTTGGTGATTGTAGCATTAGTCGGACGGTCGGATGGAAATTCCATATGACATACACACTATCCGATTTCATAACCAAATCGGTCCGACCGTTCCACCAAATCAGATCGTCTGTAGCGCTCTTTAGATGGGA
This sequence comes from Nephrotoma flavescens, assembly GCA_932526605.1. NCBI lineage: Eukaryota > Metazoa > Arthropoda > Insecta > Diptera > Tipulidae > Nephrotoma > Nephrotoma flavescens. The sequence goes on along the minus strand of OW052221.1, from coordinate 169,847,026 downwards.
ACCTAGAGTAAAATTTTGATGTGACCAATTTTATTCTAAATAGTACCTCTTACGCCACCATTCGTTGTATGTCACTACTTATTATCTCTTTGATCCAGAAAATAATTATTACACTGTAGTAATCGAATCAAGCCTTTTTGTAACAATTGGATTTATGAATTGTGTTTGTCATTTTAACCAACAATATAATATTGGCTGCTGTAACCGCATCAATTTCCATGCTTCTTGGATACTGCGGACAACTAAAAATTTTATTTTGATTTTTACGTGACTTATATTTGTATTATTAACGTTTGCCTACCTGTAAAAATTCTATTCAGGAATACTCGATGAAGTTCACTAACAAATAAAATACAGTTTAGAACACTGCGAAATACTTGTTCTTGAAATCAGTATTAAAAAGCTGCTGGCTGAGGAGAAATTGGAATGAGAGGGTTCACAAGTTAAGTAAAAACTATTTCTTTACTCAAGCTCTTAGCGACATGATTTTAAAAATATTTAACACGATTAGGTTCAATTATAAATATCAAATGTCAGAATGAACCAAATGAACATTTAACTTAGTTATGAACGTCTAACGGCCTATTAAGTAATAACATCAAAATTTTCTATTGATCAATAAGAATCCAAAGGTAAAACTTCTATCTATTTAGTCTCAGATTTAGATTAAAATTGATCCGCAGAATATCTTCAAAATTCCACTGCAAACGTTGGTGAGGAATAGCCGCCTTCTATTCTTCATGGCTAGCATATATTGCTCAATTATTTGAATTAGTTGACTGTCATTGTTTCAATAAGTGGCGTAACATATTACTTTGGTAGGTGCATGGTCTATCATATTTGGGTAGTTCCGACTATGTGTATATTTAAGAGTTGTGCAGCCTTTAACATAAAAATGGTTACACCAAGTTAGTTTACGCGTAATAACTAATTCCATACTTTGTTCTTTTGTGGTGTTAAACAAAATAGGCAAACTTGTAACAGTACACTCAAACCAGTTAATAAATCAGCAGTCAGCTTGATTAATCACGACCACATATTTCTTACCAGAAAGCATTTACGTAGGCTTTCCATTCTATGGAACGCTTTTATTGTTCTGGAACGAATCCAAATGGTGAGCTTCAATATGCAACTAAGGTTGTTTTCCAAATGAATACTTATTTGTGGAACCTAACTTATTCAAATAAGTAAGCTAGCGAGGTGACTTATTTTCTGTCCCTTTCTAACCAAAAAATCTAAATTGGTTGTCAACTTTTGTTGTTATTTATATCAATTTATGACTTTTAGAATTTGGATAATAACTATTTCTAGATAACGAATGGATCTTTGTAGATTAAAATCGAAATTAAGATAAAAAAAAATGGTTATCATAAAGATATAGCATCCTAATTACATAATGTATGCATGTCTTACACAAATGAATTGAGGTCAGCTACAGAACTAGCAAGATCACACGGCGTATTAATACATTCTAGCTTTACGAAACAATTAATACATACTGATTAGACAGACATAAAATATATATTTACATAAATTATATACATACTTTCCTATTAACTGGGGCCCATTCGAACTTCTTTGATTATCTGTCTAAACGAAAATTGAAATATAAAAATCCAGCCGAATCGTATACCTAAAAATCAAATAAACATTTTTGTATAGATTTAAACATTATTTCTAAGTTTTTCTTTTTTAAAGTGTCGCCAATCCTTTTAATTGCATAAATATGTATACAATAATTGTTAATTTATTAATATAAATTAATGTAAACGAAAATATCATTCCTCGAAGAATTTTGCGATGAAAACAATCAATGTTTTCATGTTGATGTCAAAATAAGTATGTATGTAAACTCGATTGGAATGGATTAACTTACTTATTAAAGATGGCATCAAATAAGTCTGAAATAAGTATCCGTTTGGAAAACAGCCAAGAAGTGAATATCAGGGCGAGATGGCTTTATTAAAATATTTCATTTCCTTTGAGCATTACATCTTTTCTTCCACAATATCAGCTAGAAAATGTCTCAATACGCGTTTCGAGTAATAGATAATTTGTAGGTTATATTTGATATCACAGGTAAGTTTGAATGTTGGACACCACAAAAAATCTGCCTTGTGATGTAACGAATCTGTTAATGTTTTTATATTTAGCCCAATAAACCAAAATTTTTCTGTTATCAGGTACAATTTACACATGTTTTGTCTGGGAACCGAGCTTAATTTTACACCTCCCGATAATTTTTTTCGATATTTAGTGTTAGTATACTATTTCAAGCGCTAATCTTTACTACTAGGTTGCTTCATTGGTGTCCCAGAAGAACGGAATAAATGCTCTCCGTGTTATGTCGACATCCAGTGACTCGATAGAGCTGACTTTCTACACGAATATGTCCATTAATCATCTCGTGGCAATAATTATTAAATCGTTATAAACTGAAGCCAAATTGCGTAAGTTTATCAATCAAAATGTGTACCCCGTGTTAAATTGAAATGCTATACTATCTCGATAATCACCCAATCTTAACGTTTCTTATAACTGCACTTCATCATGAACATAAAGCAACAGTAACATGATTTACTTCGATTATATATAATTTTTTCACTTTCCAATCAATTTATCGCTGGTTACGCGATATGTGTTAGTAATTCGTGCACCTTGCACTTATATTATCCACGGCTTCGCGCAAAGGTAAAACAATCAACATGTATGTACATTGTACATATAAGAAGTAAATTGTTTAAATTGTCGCATGAAACTAATTTTTTGTGCGTTTACGATATAATACGTCTCCAGTACCGCAATCGCATAAGCGTATAATATGTACAAGTTTTAAAATGTAAGTATATCAACCGACACTGTGACATGTATTAAGTAATTTTCCATCATCATCATACATCAAAAAGCATTTAGCATAGCAACGACACTTTAATAACTTAATTGAAATTCCCATACAAAAAAAAAAAATGCGTAAGTGGAAAAGCGAAAAGGAAACACGAAAAATTGTAAAGTAAAACCAATCACCTACTTCTACGTGAACAATTAACAATCAACATGAAATTATTTTTAATTCTTGGCGTTTTTGTATGCGCCGTCGTTTCATCTTCATCCGCAGCATGTTATATCGTTTCGACAACAACACAAAACACATCGCGATATGAAGAACTGAGTTACATAAATGCTGAAGCATAGCATATGTCTTCGCGTAGAATAATTTTTTTTTTGATGTCATTATCATCGTCATCGTCAAAATCATTAAAGGAATTTTGGAATTTTCCTTTTCTTCTTATTGTTGTGTGCTGTGTGATGACACAAAATAAAATACAAATAGGCGGAAAACCTTTTAAGAAATTTATCAGTTTTTTGTATGTTGAATTTGCGGTTTGAGTATTTTATTATTTTTTGTCATACCAACAAATACTATACAGCAATATGTATTTATAAAGGTTTGAAATGATCGTCTATACAGTTATGCCACTTTTTTATGTGCGCCTCGCAAGATCATTTAACAGGGATAATTAAAGTATCATAAAAATTCTATTAATTGATTGATCTTTTTTTATTCGAATATGGACCTTGTACGGTGCTGCGCGGCGACGAACAGATATTGTCACGAAGTATTAATTTTGTTAAAACTTTTAGTTAAGATATAATTTACAAATCGGTGCAAAAATACTATAAATAGTTATAAGATGTTTGAGTAGATATATCTATTCATATTTTTTTACACAGGACATGAGATGAAACTTTTGCTTTTAATTGATTTCAACTACGAGGTTATTTGATATTGTTGTACAATTACACGAGCCAAATGGGTATACAAAGAAAAATGATCGACAGTGTTAAGTGTTAAAATAAGATATTGTAATTTTTGACTAAATTATGTATATTGAAGATAATTCAGCATTAATTAATATTGATTTCCAATATTTCATACCTTGTGTTGTTTGTATTTCAAAATGAGGGTTGTTTATTCGAATTCGGAAATTTCAATCTAATTTAGAATATAAAATTACCGAAGCACAACTTTACAGTCTGTTACTCTGTACTGTTACTTACTAACAGCTAATTTTTAATGCAAATATTTTTTTAGAAAGAACTCACAGCGCAGCCTATCGTTTCCCGGTTATTCGTTTTCCACTTTTCCACGAGGTGTTGGCTTAAGTCCATTTATGTTTAAATTGAGATATTTAAGAGTTTACGTTTCAATGACATTAAAAATATACGTATAGGATACCAAGACATCATACTCCTTAAACGTACATATTTATTTGCAATTCCTTTTAGAATAATAGCAATTATTATATGAATAATATGCGTCTCCTTACCAAGATTGGTCTTAAGCCACTTTCAAAATTAATAACTAGATTTGTCATAAAATTTGAAACAGACCCAAAGTCCATTCGATAACATTTAAAATGCTTCAAATTGTAGAAACAGTAATCAATTTATTTTATATTTCATTACAACACTTAAACATCATTTATGCAATTCTTAAAATCTTCTAACTATCTATATACTGGGTGAGGTCTTCATAAACGCCAGGCTTTTATCTCAAAATCGGCACAAGACAGGGGGAAATTTCTTATTATCAAAATTGTTCAGTGTCGATTGGGGCGTTTAGTGGTGATCTTAAATGATCTTGAAAACTCACTATCACTATGGAAGGTAATGTTAGTATTTTCTTAAATGAGAACCTATACTTTTCAGTCCACCTTTTGATTAAGCAGTTGAAAATAAAAATTGCTCGTTAAGTGTATGATTTCAGAGATATAGACAAAATTAATCTGCTTTACAGCAAAACAATTTTTTCTGTTTTCCCTTCACCTTGTCGTTTATGCACGATTACATGTTCCAATTTTTTTTCCAGTAAAAAATGAAGGGTTAAGTATATTACGATTTTCGTTTGCGAGAGGAGCACGAAACAAATTCCAGTAAAATAAAATTGGGTTTTTTTCTTTTTAATTTGGGGAAATGTTGTTTACATATGGCTGTCTCTTTTTAACTAGTAATTTTTTGTTATTTGCTTGCAGCTCTATTTTTCTGTAAAAAGTTTGTTGGGGAAAAAAATTGGAACATGTAAATCGTGCATTAATGAGAAACAAAAATTAACAGTACCTAAATTAAAAATTAGCCAACTCCGGTTTCCACCATGAATTTTTGTTATTTTAGTATGACAAAAGCTGCGAAAAAAACAGATCTTAAAACTTTATTAGAGTGACAGAGACGAAAATGTTTTTCCTTTGTTTGTTTACGAGCATATACAATTTTGAAATGTTAATTCAACATAACCAACAAAAATTCGCAAAAAAAATTACTTCGTCAATTTCATTTGTTTCTATAGGCGGCATTTAAGCTTGATTGTAATTAATATTTATCAAAATCGATTAAACAGTATTTTACAAATTTTTTATCGCCCGCTAAAAAACGTGAATAATAAAATTTTGGTTCTTTTTTATGGCAAAAATTTTGCCAGTAAAAAAAATAATAACGAAAATTTATATGCCCAAAATGTTTTTTATGACCGCTTCTACGCTACAGTTAACAATATACAAATGACAAATAGACTTAGGCCACTTTATGGTTATTATGGTTACTTTTTTATTGATTAAGATATCAAAGATACTATTAGATTCGTTTTCACAATGTGTTGAACTGAAGAGTATATCCTCTAATATCCGTTCGGAAGTTATATATCTGTGACCTGTGGCTACACCATTTATTTTGCCATGCCAATTCACACATTTTTTTATTGCTTTTAAATATTCGAGATAAGTTTTAAATTTGGTTTTATGAAAGAAATTATTTATCATAGTTGGCCGTTTCGTCAGTAGTAATTGTAACTTGAATTCGATTTATGTAAATCTTCAAATTTTTTAAATTTAATTGAAATTGAATTTAGTTACTACTGATAAATAGGTCAACTATAAATGAATAATTATTTTTTGCAATGGGAAATTTATAAAGCGACACGGCTAAATATTTTATTTCTTAAAGCAATATAGCTAAACTAAAACTACATGAACGAATAAAACGTAGCAAATCAAAACAAAAAATTAATTTTAAATCTGTCGTATTAAGATTAAAATTGAGTCACAAATATTTAAATTTTCATATAATATTGATTATACGACCCGATGGGGGCGGAGTCCAAGATTCATACCTCTTAGTGGTGCTCCCTGGGTAACTCTAAATGAATCAGGCGGTGTAGTGGAGCGAGCAAGGGAAATCCTGTTTATAGTCATGGACACTACATGTCAGGGCGAGTTATTGGCGCCTCGGTGCGGCTGAAACGGGCGTCTGTCTTATATCAAGCGGCTCGCTATATAAATGTGTTCAAGGTAGGACTGGATGCCTTAAGATTCTCACCAGTACGTGACCCACACACGTAACAAGCGGGTTGAGCGGTAGGCCAACAGGACCATGGACCGTGCATAGCCTCTTAAGACATGGAGATCAAACCAACAGTTACACATTAGCTTAGATGGTGTGGGAATCCATGACACCACCAATGGTTACACTCTTCATTACAGCGGCCATCAGAATGGTGGAGAATTTGGAGTTAGCTTTCTTATCCATCGGCGCGTGAAGCATCATATCATCGATTTCCGCCCTATCAACATGCAGATATGCACGGTCAGACTTCGCACTAAGAAATTTAACATCATGATCGTTAATGTACATGCACTCTCCGAAGATAAGTCTGATGACGTCAAAGATCTATTCTTTGTCGAGCTAGAGGAAGTCATCAATAACATACCGCACCACGACAATAAAACCATCGTGGGCGACTTTAATGCAAAAATCGGTAGGAGTGCAGAAAATACATTGCACATCGGTCCTAACAGCCTGCACCTAACCAGTAACAACAGTGGCCAATGCGTCACCGACCTGGCAATAATGTACAACTTATTAGTATCAAGTACGTTTTTCCCACATAAGAGAATCCACAAAATAACGTGGAGATCGAATGGTGGAATTTAACATTTAAATAAAAGTGCAAACTGTCTGTGCAAGCGTCACTGCAGAGTTACTATCAGCTGTCACTTACTTTTTAGAGCGGCCCAGCTACAACGAACAAGCTCCCTCTAACATCCAGGAATAGTGGCAACCTATACAGTCAGCCATTATCACCGCGGCGCAAAACACTATCGGACGAAAACCTCCGAGATACCGCAATGATTGATTCGATGATCAATACCGCCTGGTCGCCCAAAATAAACGAAAGCTTCGTGAAAAATGGTTGCCTCACAACACTAGAAGCACTCAAGCAGAATATCTACGTGCTAAAAAAGCCACGATTAAATGCCTCCGATAAAAGAAACGTGAACATATGAAATCATGCATTGAAAACATCAGCTTCCAAGCGGAAATAGGAATCTCAAGGGACTGTTTTGCCAATGCCAGGAATCTCACTAAAGACTTCCACCCAAGAAGTACAGCCATCAAAAACGGGAATGGAGAGTTGAGAAAAAACGTGGCTGATGTTCTCTCAGTATGACGAAGTAACCCCATTAGAGCAATAGCTCCTCCAGGTAAAGAGGCCCTTGTCGAACATCCCACTATAGAGAAATTAGATGCAGCTATTAGTAGACTGAAAAGTGGAAAGGCATATTTAATAAATCAGACCAAATTCTTAGATATGCAGATGACATCGTGCTTCTTGCCCGAAGACCTAGCGACATCAAGGACAGTTTCATCCCTCAATCGCTGCGCAAGCAGACTTGGTTTGGCGACCATAATTTTGATAGCGTTGAAAACTTTAAATACCTCGGGTCAATTATAACATCTTTGAACGATATGCAGGCAGAAATAAATGCTCGAATCGCTGCTGGATAACGAGTTTTCTACGCCCAATCAAAATTATTGCGAGCTAAACACCTATCACAGTCGTGCAAGCTCACACTTTATAAAGCATTCATAAGACCTGAATGCTGACTTTAGGACGCGAGTGCTGGGCCATGACCTCTAACGATTGTAGATTATTATCTACCTTCGAAAGGAAGGTCATCCGTTCAATTTATGGTCCTATTAAAGTTGCGAACAATGAATATCGGATTCGCATGAACCACGAAATAAAGCAACTTCTCTGAGGTAGCGATATTATCGGATTCATCAAAATCAATCGAGTTAGATGGCTCGGCCACGTTGCTAGGTCTCCACAACAACGAATGATTAACAAAGTGTTCCCTCAACAACCAGCCGGAGTGCGTCGTAGATTAAGACCCCGACTGCGCTGGCGCGACGACATCGAACAAGACCTACTCGTATTAGGATGTCGGAACTGGAGGACGAGAGCGATGTACCGAGACGGATGGAGGACCATAGTGCGGATGACTCTCTCTCTCTCTATGGCAATATGTCCCATCAAGGGATTTGGCCGCCTCAAATGAGGTTTCATAAACATATTTTCATTTCGGATAATGAGTGATTAATTCATTGATCCTAAACCAGCCGTGAAATTTTTTCCTTGCCACCACCGGGAATCGAACCCGGGACCTCCGGTCGCTGGAGCAAGCATTCTGACCACTTTGTCACTGGGGCGGCAGTCTAGAGTACTTGATAGTGCTATAGTTATTGTAAGCGGAATTCCCCACTTAATGTTACCGCGCTTGTACCCAAACGATAGTTTGGTTCCTAGACTATGATGCTCGTTGGCTTTCATCTGTAACTTTCTATACTTTTTACCAAGGCTGTTTCGCAGTTGGAGTTGTTTTATTTCTGTTCGTACCATTGGTCTGCTAAATAACTTGAAAAAAAATTCTGTAATCATTCTTTACAGCTCACCCCGCGCAGTTCCAGAAACGTGACACTGAAAACGTAATTGATTATGACTGAGAAAAATTTCGATTTGTAAAATTGAAAAACAAAGCTTTTCATTTCTAAAAATATAAAATTCATTTTGAATTTAAAAACTGTTTTTTTGTTATTAAATGAAATATTTAAAAATTAATAAAAAGTTGTTTGATTTTAATAAAATATTTTGTATAATTGTTTAAAAAATATCTTTTAAATTTAAAGAAAATATTTATTTGACGAGAATACTAAATTTTAAAAATAGATTCTTTGCATTTAAAAACTATTTGTTATTATCAAACGGTACCTTATTTTACATTTTCCTTTAATTACGTCTTGTAAACAAAAACAATTATTAAGTCCCGTTGAACATTTTTTTATAGTAAAGTAATACCAGAAAATTCATGTCACAAATTTAATCAAAGTGTGCTCGTGCACGTGATATGTAAGATTTTATTAAGTGGAATTTTTGTGCAATATCAAATTTAATAGTTAATTTAACTATTTGAATAGTGTAGTATTTCAATTAAATAAAAAAAATTTGTGATACGGTAATTACGGAAATTAAAAAAAAATAAATGCTAGTGTATTGAATTAAAATTAAAAAGAATTTTTGTGTACAAGAAATTTAATGACGATTGAAGAGCAAGAGGAGCCGAGCATGGTAAGTAGCATGACAAGCCGTTTGTCGTTAACAACGTGGGAGCTCTTAGGAATCATCCTCTCGAGCACTAACATGAATTTTCGGACTATTTTATTTATCAAAAATTTGATTGTGTAATTGTGACATTTATTAAAAAACTATTGTGAAATGAAAATAAATCTTTTAAAACTAAAAAATCTTCTGTTTATTATTTAAAAAAAACATCTTTTAAAATTATAAATAATTATTTCATATATGTGAAAAATATATTTTTGAAAATTAAAAAGACTTTCTTTTTAATTTTAAAAACGATACTGTTATCTATATTTTTTCATTTTTACAAGTTTTTTTTTCTCAGTGTAGCCATTTAATATTTAGTAAGTTATTCCTAAAGCAAATGCATAGTAATAATGTTTCTATCTGAATTAGGTTAATGAATATTCCAAAGAAATAATGAATTTCCTCATATTTAGCTATAAGCATAAGTCAATCCCAATTATCGATATTTCTAAGCCTCGTCTACTAAATTTTATTCAATAAATATAATCTCATTTGTGTGGTTCACAGAAACCAAATATGTCGAATTGTTTGTCATACACATTATTTCCTTAATATTCACAATTCATTCAACAAACCATTAGACGTTCCATTTCCTCGTTCTACTAACTTCCAAGTTTGCAATATTTCCCAAATTTATGTAATGTCAAAATGGATGTCAAAATGTAGCCGATAATTCAGCTAAATCAATTTAGAAATTTAAACCTTTAAATTAAATTTTAAAAATCAAGTTAAACAGCCTAGTTTGCCCAGTGTGTTAATTATATAATTAGCCGCTATTAGCTACGTTTTTTGAAAAGTATTTGTTGGAGATAAAATCTATCGTAAAAGTTCGATAGATTTTTCGTAACAACGCTGCTCTCAATAGATAATTAATAATTTCTGTTATGCTTTTACTAAACTTTGTCTAAATTCTAAAACAAAATTGTGTCCATCTTCATTGCAATGCAATTGTTTGAATCATTTTTTATTAGTTTTGTCCATCTTCACACTTACCATCTCACTCACTCAAATTCATCGAAATTAATGATATATTGTGTTCTAAGTTGATTCATTATTAAATTATAATTAAAAAATGTCTGTTGTTTATAATAATTAATTGGGTTTCTATAATAAGAAGTTTTATATTTACTTTATTGTGATTTTAGTTTATTTCAAATATATTAATTTAACTTAATAAATACATTTTATGTAACACCTTAAGAAGTAGATAAAATTTTGTATGAGATCGATAAAGCGTCGCTGAAAATTCATCGAAAATTGTGTTAGACAAGCCAATGAATTTTTAAAAATAAAATAATTAGTAAATTTATAGAGTTAGAGCTAATTTTTTTTCAGATGACTTGCCACATAGATTTGTCCAATGAGACCACAATCGGATTTAAAATAACTTCTAAGTTAATCGCGATTTTCAAATAATAGGGTTGGCCATATTCAAAAATATTTCTATGGTGACGATATTTTTTTTTCAACTGATCAATTCACTGAATTTCAGTTTCAGAGAAGAACAAACGCAACCATAAATTTAAAACGAACAAAAAACCAGTTCGGCGATCTTTTAATTGTAAAATTTCGATATAAGCAGTCTCTTCAACGTTGTCTAATTTTTTTTAGACCAGAGCAAACTAGACGGTATGACCCACATATCAATAAGTATAATATACTAAATAAGGTGCCAGGTTAATCTATTCTAGTGCCAGGTTAATCTATTTTACTTTTGGAAACATATTTTAGCCTCACAAGAACTATGATGATGATTAATAAAATAACTATCGCAATATATTTTTAATGTATCTATTTATGGAATAACTAAAAAAAATGTATGTATATGTAAATGTATAAAAACTCTAAAGTATGATTAACCTCGCAAGAGAATTTGCCTTATAAACTACATGAGACCTCTTATACATTTATTCCTCCGTGTTTTGTAACAGTTAATTTGATGACGTGCGGTAGCAAACACAATTTGAAATATTTGATGGCTAATTGTATCAACGAAATTTTTTGATGGCAAAATGACATTTTGCTTATCAGTGTTGCCATATATTTGGTGATGTAGCGAAAGTATATACAGATCCGAACATGTTGATTTTACTTAATTGTAACGGCCATATTTCGTTTGCTACTAGCAAATTAATATAGAATATGTTTGTTTGATTACTGCAATGAAATCGTTCGAAAGACTCCATTGCACTGTGAAATTGAATGTGTAGTGTAACAATGTTTAGGGGGCGATTTGTCTTAAATTCCCCGTATATTTTACCTTCGACACAAATAGGACTAATCTACCTTCAATGTCATTAACACAAACCTATATCAGTTTCTAATACGCAATCTAAAAATTCGCATGTGGATAAATAAAAGCGATCGATGTACATATTACACACAAACACAAAAAAAATGTTGACCAAAACGAATGACCACAATACAACACATACAAAAAAAAATCTACCACCCGCTGTTTATAGATTTATTACAGTTTATTTGGTGATTTATCACATATCTCGACAAATAGCTTTAAGTCTATTATTTTTATTTTTTTTTTAGAAATTCAATTATCTCGTCTTAATTTATATATTTTTATATTTATACGTATTTTTAACAAGCACTCATATATGTTAGAGAGACGTCATCTACACCAAATGTTTTCCATCATAATATTAGAACGCGCAGCAGCCGAGAAAAATTATTATCACAAATCAATCAAAGACATGAAGTTTTATTTAAAAATCCATCTAACAGTTTGTATTCGTATTTGAGCCATTACACAAAAAATAAATATTAAATTAATGTCATTGTCTTATATGTATGGTATGACTGTACAAAGTTTTTATTGTATTTTGTCTTAAGGAATTCTTCGTTTTATATACGTATAGTAAATAAAAAAAAATTATTGAACATTTTTCTTGATATCTTAATACAACAAAAAATATTAATTCTTATATGATAGGTGAAAACTTGAAATGACAGGTTTTATTCTTAGCCGTTTGTTTTTATTGTAATTATGAATTACTGTTGGTGTACTTATATGTACGGATCTTTTAAGCTCGTTTTGTTTTTATGAAATGTGTCAAAATGGGAATGTCAAAACAATGAACCTAAAAAAATAATTCTTATTAATATTAATGATTTTGTGATTGACCCAAATTAATTAGATCGAACTCCTATAAGCATATATGCGAACGGGATTCATGAACATTAATAATTAAATTTATGTATTACCTGAACTTTGCACCTGTCATGAACCTGTATCTGTATATATTTTGTCAACGTAAGTAATATCACACCCAACCAGAAAAAAGACATTACTATATAGTAAAAAAGTCAATAAATTACTCATATTTCACTTAGGATGGGAATTTGCAAACAACATCCAACCGTATCGCAAACTTCTATTAAGATGATATCCCATCCATTTTGAACCGGAAAACGTATTATAAACAGCTCGTTTACGTACATAGAAACCATTATAATAGTCAACCGTGTATTTACATTCTAAAAGCGAAAAGTGTTTGAATGTAATGATCATCATTATTATAAACAAACAACATCTTCATTTTTTGTCATCTGTTCTTTTTCTACATTTTATGTTACTTTTGTTTAATTCATATCCTCTAGCACTCTACTCACTTAACGATAAAACAAATAAAATAAAGATCTATATAAATAACTCACTTCATTTTTATTCCAACAATTTCATCTTTTGTTTTTATGATCATCATCCATTGTTTTACTTCAAAAATATAATCAAATATTTACATTGAAAAGCTAAAAAGTTTCGGTCTGATATACCTGAAGATGTTGTATGTACTCATCTATATAAATAAAAAAAACATGGATACTTGATGTTAAGGAATACCAAAAATATTAAATGTCATAAAAATGCGATCACAATCATGTTTTTGGTAGGGTTTTCATCAATGTTAAAAAAACTTATGAATAGATTTTATTGGATTACTTCATGGTATAACACAATTAAATGGATTTTTAAAATTCCCACAGATTAACATATTAAGAGGGACACTAACAGCAGAGGTAGATCAACAATAATGTTCACGAGAATAAATTGTTTGAATATCATAAATTTTGCAAAAATTTATTAAATTATTGAGCGAGCGGAGGAGTATGTGCTCTATCCTTGATTTGCATCACAAAAGCTAATGGTTTCAAAGGAAGTGTCGTAATTGGATTGAAACTGTCTGTCTGATAATTTAAACTGTATAATGTAAATATGATTTTCGAACAACTTTTGGATTGTATAAAATTTATTAAACTACGACTGGACTACCTTGTTTTGAAATTTGAAACTATATTTTTGAATTTATAATAAGCATATTATGTTAAAGCATCTTCCCCAAGAGATACATTTTTTTATTTTCTTAGAGAAATTAAATTATCTAAAAAGAAGGATTTATTCTATATTTCTAGAAACCTAAAACACTTTTAGCTAAAAATAAATTTTACAAATACGGTAACACCAACTCATGAGGTAATATAAGATTTTTCTTTTCGAGAATAACCTAATTCCAGAATAATTCGCCTTTGTACTAGTTGAAAAAGAATGGAGCATTAGACTTTGGAAACGCTTGCTCTAATTAAGTGATAATCCCGTCGATTTATCGGAATTTACTGTATTGGCATTGAGTTACTATTTTAACCGTGTGAGTCCCAGGAGTTAATGCTAACGATTTACAAACAACGTAGAACCATTTGTCGTGCAAACGCAAACAACAAAAATAAACTTCAACGCAGACAACAATTCACTTCTTGTATTTGTTAGGGAACACGGTTCCTAGCCTTGTCTAATCGCTCCGTCAAATTTATTTATACGGTTAAGTAATCAACACTTAAGATAAACGTTCAAAATTGAACTTTTTTATTTGGTCTGTATTCAAGATCGTCTAAAATGTGTGTTGCAATACAGTTTAGAATTGTTCAATATACTATGATAAATTTCACTCACACAATGATATAACCCAGTCGAAGGTTGCAATTTGATTTGGCGATTAATGTTTGATATGTGCGTCGATATTATCGGGCCAAATATTCTTCCAATACTGACAGGAAATTGATTTTTTACAATGAACAATTCTATTTAGGAGGACTACTGGAATGCCGAATGCAATTTTAAACAATTATGTTCAATGGGAATATTAGAATTAACAACCATGTTAATTATCAACACAGGGGGAACCCGGAAGATTTGATGAACTGAAATGTTTGCAAATTCAACTACACACGAGTGGGCTAAAATTGCGTATAACACATAAATAAACGAAATAAACTCGAAAAGTTTACAACTTACAATTGTTGTAGTGATGCTGCTTTTGTTAATTTCAAAACAATGGAAAAAACAAAATTTCGTGTTGATTAAACACTGTTTTGTGATGGGATAAAATACCGTTCAAGCAAAGCACTGGTTTGATAAGTGTTATCCTGACTCTGCACCAGGAAAACCAACCATTGTAACGAGTGTGTTGGCCATGAGTGGGACGCGAAAAAACACGCCTCCTAGAATTGAATGGCACTTACGTTACTGAATTTGTAGTTGCGTTTAAGCTTCAGGGCGGGCGTGGAGTTTGCCAAAAATCAGTAACGCTTTGCTAGACCACTAAAAAGGAAAGAAACAAGAAGGTATTTAAAAGTGAAACGGATATTAGGAACAAGATTCAGGATATGGAACACACCTCTCATTCTGTATTCACTTACTTACCTCTACATCCTTATTTAAATGTTTACCGTAGCATAATAAACTTACCAAAGAAGCGAAAAGAACAATCAAACAACATTAGGGGAAAAAATACCCGTTTGGGTCAAAATACCACCCTGGAAATTTAAACTGCCAATTCATTTTCTGTAAATAGCCGCGTACAATCAAAAATATTTGTTTTTTTTGCGTGTACGTTTACGCAGTTTAACGAAAAATCACAGATACAACGATGACATTGGAATTATGTATCAGGTAAAAATTTGTTTTAATATTTTAGTTCAAATGAAAAATCTCTCGGTTGTCTGTGATATAAGTTTTATAAAGTTGTATATCGTTTAAGTCCGCACGTGCCATACAACTGGTCACCTCAGAACTCAGATGTATTTACTTGTGTTTCGTACCAAGTTACAGTATTCGTAAGCAACACGTAGGTGCACGAACACTGATTATGATTTGTTTTATATCCCGATTTTATTACAATAATTGTTCATTTACCCAATGAGGGATTTTATTTTAATTAAATAGATTAAGGTAAGTTTATGTTAACTTTGTACACAGGATGATAATTAACTAACTTTTCTATTTTAAACTGTCAATATTCAATGTGCACAGTAAAAACCTTATACATTTTTTTGTACTTTATACATATTTTTTGTGTGATTAATTTCATTGACTTTAATGTTAACGTCACTTAACACTAAACAGTAATAGTTTTGCTTAATCTACCACAATATTTTTGTTTTATAACTAATTTTTGATTTTTAATTCACAATCAATCAAACTCTAGTTTTAATAATTAGTGTCACACACTTTAACTATATTGCAAACAATGTTGTTTTTTAAATTAAAAGGAAATTTTTTTAATTTTAAAATAAATTTTTTAGGCAAGTTTGTTTAATGTTCATAAAATTAAAAAATTAATTTTAAAAAATATATTTCTCAGATATATGAAATAAATATTTATTATTTTAAAAGATGTTTTTTTAATAATAAAAAGGAGATTTTCTAGTTTTAAAAGATATTTTTTTCATTTCACAATAGTTTTTTTAATAAATGTCACAATTGTTTTTACATATTAATATTTTTGATAAATAAAATA
Source organism: Nephrotoma flavescens (assembly GCA_932526605.1). Taxonomy (NCBI): domain Eukaryota; kingdom Metazoa; phylum Arthropoda; class Insecta; order Diptera; family Tipulidae; genus Nephrotoma; species Nephrotoma flavescens. The sequence goes on along the minus strand of OW052221.1, from coordinate 169,830,721 downwards.
GTCCGAAAATTCTTGTTAAGGCTCGAGATTTTGATTTCTTGGAACTCCCACGATGTTCACGATGCACGGCTTATGTCATGAGATTTACCACGCTCGGCTCCTGCTCTTCGGTCGTCATTAGATTTCCTAAAAACAAGAATACTGTTTTATTTTAATTGAATACACTTGAATTTGTTGTTTTTAATTTACCGTATCACACAGTTTTTCTATTTAATTGAAATACTACACTATTTAAATAATTAAATTAACCATTAAATTTGATATTGCACAAAAATTAAATTTAATAAAATCTAACATATCACGCGCACGAAGTTTCTTGTATTGCAATAAAATAAATAATTTTTAATATTTTTTTTTTACAAAACGTAAGAACGTAAAACATAAAATAAGGTTCCACTATTATCAAACAAATGGTTTTTAAACGCAAAGAATCTCTTTTTAAAATTTATTATTCTCCTCAAATAAATATTTTCTTTAAATTTAAAAGGTATTTTTTAAACAATTTTACAAAATATTTTATTAAAATCAAAAAACTTTTTATTAATTTTTAAAAATTTCATTTAATAAGAAATAATTTTTAAATTCAAAAAGAATTTCAAATTTTTAGAAATCGAAAACTTTGTTTCCAATTTTACAAATCAAAATTTTTCTCAGTGTTGTGACCGGAGATATGCATATGTGCAAAACTTCTAAAATGGGATTTAGGCGTGTTATTAATTTTTGCAGTTGTGTTTGTGTTGGCTAAGATCAAGAAAATGTTCAGCCTACATATGATGTAATCTTATTAATAATGCACAAATGTCCGTAGCTTTTTTCAACTCGAGAAGGGTATATAGAAAGTTGATATTTGGCGTGCTTTTAGGGTTTGGTGAGAAAAGTTCATAGAATTACACCGATAGGTTCTTCCTGGGCTGAGCTGTGGCGGATCAAAGTTTCAGAAACCGTTGAAAATGCACGGAATACAAAAATTGATATTTTTAAATTTCGCAACATAAAAATACTACTTATTACAATGTTTAGAGGTAATATTAATTTTATTAATTTCGCATTTTTTTTTATTTTTATTTTTTTTTTTAATTCTCCTTTTATTTTTAATCAATTCCGACCCATGCTTGCATGAGTCGCACTGGTCGCTATCTAGTATTATAATAATACAAGTTTTACGGTGATCCCAACGTCAATAATCTTGTTTACCCTCGTAAATCGAACTGATTGGGTTTTAGCGCTATTATCATCGATCGATTATTATTTTATGCGTATTTTGATAATAATTTTTCAGTACGATAACAACCAATTTTGCGTTTTAAATTTCTAAATGGGGAAGGGGACCGAAGTGGGTTCCATATTAAACTACCTAAAACTAGGTAGATTGACGTGCATATTAAACGACGTGTATAATTTTATTGAACGGTTCTGGAAGAACTTTGTTATTACTAAAATTTAGATTATTATCTTATTTTCCTTTATCACTCAGAGGACCTTCGGCGGAGAAAAAAAACCAGTAAAACTAAAAAAAATATACATATAAAATCAAAAAAATATACATATATGTTTTAGACGAAAAGTATCGTTTTTAAAATCAAAAAGATAATCTTTTTAATTTTAAAATACATTTTCTCACCAAATTTGTTTATAAAAATAAAAAAATTGTTTTTATTTTCAGAAATACTTTTCTTACTTTTTTCAAAGAGTTTTCGTAAATTTTAAGAGATTGTTTTTTAAAAATAAAAAAACTATTGGCTAGTTTTAAAAGATTTATTTTAATTTTAAAAAAATTATTTTTTAACAATGCCACACAATTTTATTAAATCAAAGTAATCCGCAGACCATAATACACTTTATAAATACAATGACATTCATAATGTTTGCGAATTGAGACTCTTCAAGCCAGCAAAAATGAAGAGGTTATAACATAATATATCTACCACAATAAGTAGAAAAATAACTCCCCCTCCCCAATTTTTAACCCCAGGGCCATTGTGTAAAAATACACACAACCCTTAAAAAAATATAATGAGAACTTCCTCAAGTTCTTTCTTGGCAGTTTGTTTTCGTACTGATAAAAAGTTGACCTATACTCATCATTTTGCAACGACCAAAACCAAACTGCAAAAACACAAACCCTCATACCTTTTGTATAACACAAGAACATATAGATTTGGCGAATTATATAAAATATAATATAGATGAATTGAAAAATAAAACAACGGGATTTCTGACAAACCAGTAAATATAAACATTTTCATAAGTTGTCATTAATATCAAAAAAAATGTTTTAAAATTCTAGAACTCTTCTTTTGAAATAAATTATTCTGTTTAATTTTTTAAATTTAAAAAGTATTTTATTAATCATTTTATAAAATTTGTTATTAAAACAAATAAACTATTTATTAGTTTTTAAAAATCTCGTTTAATTTCAAAAAAATACTTTTTAAATTCAAAAAAATTTGTAACTTTTAGAAATTAAAAACTTCGTTTTTTAATTTTACAAACCAAAATTTTTCTCAGTGTAGAAATTGTATTCATGATACATATCAGTTTATTGTTAACTTACCAGTTACAGTTTATATTTTTCGTGTTTAATCTTTAGTTTGTAATACAGTGAGGTAATTTAGGAAAATTATAATTTTATTTCATCCCATTAATTAATTCATGAATTTCACATTTCATTTTCTAATTAGGTACATTGTACTTATTATGTTGCATAGAAAATAAAATAATGGTAACAAATTCAATATTTGTCGCATTTGTGAATATGTTTTAATAGATTTTGGTTTTCCTTAAAAATAAAATGTTCGCTCTGCATTGGCATTTGTTCCTGCACACTTAAAAATCTTGCTGCAATTTTTAATGCAACCCTTGCATCAAGGCTTGTACAATGCAATCGTATATCACATTCTGATGCAAAGCATGCATTAAAAATAGTTATGATGCAGTTGCGACTAAAATTACTGCAGTATTGTATTAAAGAAAATTTCTATATAATCTTTAGGTTGACTATTTTTTAGCAAATTTATTATAATTCGCTAAGGCATTGTGTATATTTTTAATATAAAAGCGTAACATATTTTTCATATATTTGCTGTGTAAGGACGTCAATTGATTTACGTCAATCCAGTTGGAAAAGTAAAAAATTGGAATCTGTGGAATTTGTCTTATAGTTTTAGTTTTAATACAAAATATTACAAGTGTAATACAATTAATTGGGAATTTCTAAATTTGTAATGTAGTGTGCTTTATACTGTTTAAAGCACTGGGCTGACCTATACAATTTTAATGCCACTTACGACAAAAAATGATGCTTCCAAATGGATATTTTAATTAATTCTTTTATGCAATGTGCTCAGTGCTGTAAAGTTTTAATATAACTTGTATCAGTTTTAACAAAATATTCTGTTAAAGTTTAATCTAAACTATACAATAAAAATTAATACAATTAGCATTAATATCTAATATAATGCTACTTGTGCATTAGTTTGTAATGCAAGCTTGCGCTGGACCTATATGAAAAGCAATTTGCCTATGTACCATATTTTTTTCAACTGTGTGGCAAGCATAATATCGTCTCCATTAAAATTGTAATATTACCATAAGGAATATTCTGACTTTTTAAGAAATTAAAAATTTTAAGCCATTTTTAAATAAGTCCATATTCCTCCCACTCGTTGCTTTTTGAAATATTGCTAATTTTAGTCACCTCATCAAATAATAAATCGTCTTGTGTGGAAATATCAAATTTTTATATTACAAATAAAACCGTTTCGATTATTTTATTCGATTCAATTTTGTCATTCTTAAAGACCCAATCTAACGAAGATATTAAAATAATAAAATCAATTTTTATTAAAGTGTATTGCTTGTGTTTAAATCCTTTTCTAACTCCTGGGTTTCTCTTTACCAGTTTATTTAAACTTTTAATCATAGCTAACGGAAGGAAGTTGGAGTCAATATGTGATCGATGTTGTTCGCAGCATAGCGATACTTTAACAGCGCTTATATTGGGTTTTAAAATTTTTGATAGTTAACTGGAACCTGGTTACCATGTTATGAATAAAATACACAATGGGGTCATGCCAATTCATTAAAAAGAAAATTTGTAGTTTCAAGAGAAACTTCTCTAAACTTTAAAAGAACACCATTTTGAGGGTTCATATATTTGTAACACCCGCTTAGAGTATCTCAATAGTTTTGTATATCGAAAAAGAATTTTAACGAGGTTGCTTTTACAATAAACCTTTCGAAATATAAATATATTTGTGGAGTAATAAACTGATACAGTTATCACATAATTTCCGAAGCCTCACCTGTCATGAATGCTTCCGTTCCCTTAATAAAGTGGTACTGAAAAGGTATCTTGATAGAAAGGTTAATCGATCCCTTAATCGTAACCTCACGTTTTAAAAAAAATCAAATCAACGATAATTAAATTTAATTAATTCCGATAATCAATCACTTTAATCCATTTCACAACACATGATACATTGTTAGTTATTACAGTAAACTTCACACAGATGGAAAAAACAACAATAAAACTCATCCAACGATGATGACGACTAATGTGTGAGGGAAACTATTATATCCATTTTCTGATGGCGCCTTCAGAATAACACATACAACAACCAACATAGAAATGCCAACAGAAAAACAGGAAATCCGATTAATAGATTTTAGATTTTTTTACTTTCAATACGAGATATATTTTGACAAAATACAAATTGATCCGAAACCGAAACGAAAGTGAATTTATGTTTGGGAAAAATATGTTGTATGTTTGGTATCGTGTTTCATATGGAAATGGAATTTCATTTAGTATTGATTCTATGTTTATGAACACTTTAATACATAACCGTAATGCATGTGAGCATAAACTCGTTCTTTCTCTACTGAAGCTTCTAGTCACATTACGGTATTTATATAAGATGTATGTAGGTCAAACTGTGATTGAAAAATATTAATGTCAGAAATTTCACTCTCAAATACCAAACCAATGTAGTACCAATTTCACAATAGCACAATAGGGGTGGAAAATTATAGTTACACGTCAACACTGCGATACAATACACATACAAACATATTATTGAATTTTCATTTTAACATTATCAGTACTATTGCGTTGTTTTTGTTAGATGAAGAGGATGGTGATGAATTAGAAGAAAAGAAAACAAATAGCACAACAGACAACAATATCTCAACTCTACCATATACATACTAGTGTAAACTATACAGATTGCGAGGCACACACAACGAACTGAGAATCTAAGACGATACGATTTTTCAAGTTGGGCGCAGACGAATAATAGAGCATCGTTTATAAAAGAGATGAGATGGTACAGTAGGTACAAGAGGGAACAATAATCGATTTGTTTGTTAAACAAAAGAAAACATTTTAATGATTTTACGATGATGTTGATTCTGTGTACATCGTTGTGATGATGAGGATGATGTTAGGAGTTGTTGATGATGGTCTTTTCTGTTTATATACACTCATGTACAATAAACATCTCAATTGGTGAAGAAGAATATACAAACCGTATTGTATTTATACTCGTACTTGTATTTATTAAAAATTGGATATTCAAATTATTCAAATATTTTTGATTATTATGTATGTTGAACTGATGTATTTGTTAATAGATAAGTGGCTGACTGCTGTTTCGTTGGTTATATATTTGTTTATTTATTCATTCTTCTGTTGTCCGATTAAACGTTATCTTCTATTTATTTATTTTGAGATCAATTATGTTGTTTTGATTTGAATTCTTTTTTAAATATTTATTGATGTAATTTGTAGCATTTTAATGGGATTTCAATATAATTGTTTTTCGTCGGCTATAGAAAACAAAATGCCGGATTCATTTCATTGTGGGTTTAGGATTTTTTTAAAACTACATACATAGAAACTGTGTACATAGAAACTGAATTTATTTAAATCCTTTTTTTATCACCAATTTTATAATTTAAAAGCTTCAAAAGCCACAAGTTATTTTTCACTTGCTTCACTTACTTTCAATCTGTAACGCCGGTTCTTGCTTACCGGCGTTACGTTTCCATATTACACAATCCCGAATTGAATTGTCATATTTTAAACCAGTAGCTTGTTATCGTCAACAAATAGTTATGATAAATTCTCTGGGTTCTAAATTTGATTTTAAATAGTATTCTACTAAACACAATCGATATTTCTTTCATTCATCAAGGATTAAAGTTATTCGTTAGCTTAGATTTATCTTTTATCAACAAAAATAATAAAAATTATAGAATATTACGTTTGCTAGTTCAATACAGGAAATAGCAGGTCGTGATCAAGGTAATGATCAAACTTATTCTAGTGTAGGGTGCAGCCGAAATAAAATAACTATTGAAAAATACTGCTTTTTAATAGAAAAAAACTTTAGATTTGCTGAGTTTAAACGTGGCCGTACAAATACCAATGATGTGAACATTCTGTTCGCCTTAATTCAGTTATTCCAGAACAGAAAAAAATGCATAACATCGTTTTGGAAGACCATAAAGTGAAGCTGCGTGAAATAGCTAATACCTTAAATACATTATAAGACAGTTTATACACTATTTTGCATGGACATTTATTAACGAGGAAGCTGTGTCTAAAGTGGATGCAGCACTTGCTCTCATTTTACCATAAACAGCAACACGTCGATGATTCAGAGCGCTATTTGGAGCTGTTTAACCGCAATAAACAGGAGTTTTGCATTTTGCATCAGTATGTGCCAATAAATGAAACATGGATCGACCATTTCATAGGCAGTAGCAGTTATAAGCCATCCGAAGCGAACAAAAATGCCCTCTTTTTTCCTCGGTATTTTGGCATACGCAAGGAATTTTATTCGTTTACTTTCTTGAGAAAGGCTAAATCTCAACAGCGAATATTTCATTATTGGTGCAGTTGAAGGAAAGAATTGTGAAAAAACGGCCGTGGAAGAAAGAAAACTTGGTAGGTGTAACTGTTGTGGCCAACACATCCCTTTCTTTTACGACAATCTTCTATGATTAGATCTCGAATGCTTCACACTCAATTGCTAAAGCGAAAAATCGAACCTATACGTTATGGTTTGTGATAAAAGTATATATGATTATAAAAATATAATCGATACAAATACACGATTTCGATCATTAAATTTATAAAATTATTAGTATTGGTCCAATTTCCAGACCCGAACACTTCGAGTTTTCAACGAATTTTTGCAATAAATCGTTCCTTATCCCGACGTAACTCACTCACAAACTAACTTTCCAAAACGGAAACAACACTAGTGATTAATCATCAATGACAGATGGCCAAGCGATTCTGATCGTTCGATTTGTGATAATATTAGGAATATTACTTTAAATATTGAACATTTGCCTTAGTGCACTCCCCCATATTATTCTAAATAACGTTTTACATTTAGTTGTTGCTAAGTAATTATCAATGACCAAACAATTGAATTGACTTTAACTTTATGTCTTCCACTTTAGAAACAATTCTTTGAAAAAGATAAACAGTGAAACCTGTTTACGAGAGGTGTTTTTTGTGCGAATTTTTTGTGCACTCTTTTTTGTGGGTTTTTTGGGCGCTCTTTTTTTGTCCGATTTTTTTTATGCGGTATGAAAAAAATTTATTCAGTACAATCTACTTAAGACCGGTGTGATGTTTTTGGACACTTTTAAATTTTTGGAGAGTTTTATAATTTGGACAGAAATTTACGCGAGTGTCCAAAACTGATTCCAATTTTATCAGATATTTACACACGTGTACTTTTCTAAAAATTTTGTTTATAAAAAAGATCAAATTTTTGAATTCCATAAACTTTTGAGAAATTACTTTAATCATCAGGAATATGGTAAATGGTTTTCCAATAAGAGGTTTCATTTTGAATAGCCTGCTATTTGAGCAGCTGTCAAGTTTGAAGATGTCATCTTTTGACATTTGTTTGACAAGTAAAAACTACACCTTTACTAAAAATGATATGAAACATGGTTCAACAACGCATTGAAATTGCTAAAATTCACTATTATTGAGAAGCACCTTCTCAGCCGGCAATAGTGAAACTGGTGAAAAAATTTGAGCTGTTGTGACAAGTTAGTGTTGTGAAGAATCGAAACCGTGTGCGTTGCTCAACAACAACTGAGAATATTGCTGCTGAGCCCGTAGTGTTGACGAAAACGAAGCTTTGTCGATTCCTCGTCGATCTTTGGAATAAGACATTCCACAAACGACATTACACCGTATTTTGCATAAAGACTTAGGTCTTAAGGCTTTTAAATTTCAGTTAGCATAAGAACTGAAGCCGGTCGATCACAATATACGTCGTATCTTCGCTGATTGGGTCCTTCAAATGGTTCAAAATAATCCGGATTTTCATCGAAAAATCATCCTCAATGATAAGGCCCACTTTCACGTCAGAGGCTACATTAATAAGCAGAATTGTCGCATTTGGGGTGCAGAAAATCCAAGAATGATTGTTGAAAAGCCTATCTATCCTCAACGTGTCACTGTTTGGTGCGGCTTTTGTTACGGTGAATGGATTGCACTACCGAGCTATGATTAATGATTTTTTATGGCCTGAATTGGAAAATATTGATGTAGACGACGTTTATTTTCAGCAAGACGGCGCTACATGAAACACAAACAACGAAACAATCGCAATTTTGCAAGAAAAGTTTCCTGACCGTGTAATTTCTCGAAGAAGTGATCACAATTGGCCACCAAGATCTAGTGATTTAACACATTTAGACTTTTTCCTTTGGGGTCACGTGAAAGATAAAGTCTATGCCAATGTGAAGCATTCAAGACCTTAACGATGGGATTCGTGAAGTTATCGAGGACATAAAGCCACAAATGTTCGAATTGGTCATGGATTTACAATTTCATGAAAAGAATATTGTGCTCCAAGCGTAGCCGTGGCGGGCATACCTTCCTCTTCACAATGAAATAAACATTCATTCATTTCTCTTAAAAAATACTGGTTGTTTTTTAATATCAAAATGAAACCTCTTATTGGAAAACCTTTTATATGGAATTTTTGTATGAAAGAATGTCGTTGTAGCTTATGGTAAATTACATAAATCTCAGAGATTGGCTCCCATAGTGACTATATAGGTTTGAAAGAGCATAAACTATGAAATCAAAATCCCCTAATGCCATTTCGAAATGAGCCGTAGGACTTACGTATATAATTTTTGAACATTCACGCTATCCGCGATTTTTATATGAAAGAACGTCGTTGTTGCTTATGGTAAATTACACAAATCTCAGAGATTAGCTCCCATAGTGGCTATATAGATTTGAAAGGGCATATATTGTGGAAATAAAATCACGTAAGGTTTAAAAATTTAATAACTCTTCGGTTTTTATTATTTTTTTTTTTTAGATAATAAAATATACAAAATGGAAATTTTTTTACACTACGTATGGAAAATTATATCACTTAAATGACCCCCGTCTGAATGAAATCAAATTTATTGAAAATCTGATTATGAGTGATGAAGCTCATTTTTATTTGAATGGCTTTCTTAATAAGCAGAACTGCAGATTCTGGAGTACTGAAAATCCAAAGCCATTCATCAATGCCAATTGCACCCCATTAGGTGTAAAGTATGGTGTGGCAATACATCTGAAAATATCATTGGACCTTTCATCTTCGAAAATGAAGATGGAAGTGCTGTAACCGAAAATGGAGAGCGGTACCGGTTTATGATAGAACATTTACATTACGTCGTGCTCTTGAAAACAGACCTGAGATATGGTTTCAGCAGGATGGAGCTACTGCCCACAATGCCGGATACACAATGGCACTTTAAAGGCAAATTTTTGGAGAGCGAATAATTTCCAGAAATTCGAAAATTAAAAGGCCAGCGCGTTCGCCAGATTTGTCAGCACCAGACTTTTTTCTTTGGGGTTCTGGACAAGCCCGGAAAAATCCTTGAAAAGGCCAACATTGTTGCAGAAATTCGAACGCTACAGCCACAAATTTTGAAATATGTTATGGTTTAGTCTCTAAATCGACCCCATCATTGCGAAGCTGAAACCGGGGGTCATTTAATTGACCATATTTTCCATACTTAGTGTAAAAAAAAATCCATTTTGTATATTTTATAGTCTGAAAAAAATATAATAAAAAAAATATATAAACGTAAAATTTATTAAATGTTTAAACCTCAAGGTAACTTTTGGCCCACCCTGCGATAGGGGTTGGTGACAAAGTGAAATTTCATACACAGATTACGATTTGTAATGAAATGTAACACATCTATGACCCCCAGTCGGTGTGCAAAACCCATAGGCCGATCCATCTTCCATGCAAGTGTATATAGGCTGGCAGACTTCAATAAAATGTAAAAATTGTAAATTCTATTCTTCTGCTCACACATATTACAACTTATTTCTTTTCTACTAAATTACTTTCGTTACATTAAAAAATTAATAGTAAATCTTTAAACTATGAACTTGTTCATAAGTATAAGGAAGAAATTCATGTGGTCTGAATTTTAACGGCAAATTTATAAATATTATGAAATTATGCTATGTAAAATAAATTTAATAAAAGTTACTGATTTCGATTCGTGTAACGCAAAATCTTTAAGAATTTTTTTATTTATTTGGTTTTGTACATTAATGTGATGAATTTAACATAAATAGTATGAATTTGATTTAATGAACAAGATTCATAAATATAATGCTCAAGATTTTTTTCAGTGTATCGTTATGAAAAATACCAGAGCCCTACGGCTCATTTCGAAATGGTATTAAGCGATTTTGATTCCATAATGTATGGTGTTTCAAACCTATATATAGCCAATATGGGACCCAATCTCTGAAATTTGTGTAATTTACCATAAGCGACATTCTTTCATACAAAAACTCCATATACCATATTCCTGATGATTAAAGTAATTTCTCAAAAGTTTATGAAATTCAAAAATTTGATCTTTTTTATAAACAATATTTTTTTTATTTCCTATATGTACTATCGTTCCTATCGATTTTTAAATTCCTATAAACTGAAATTAAATTTCCCCTTCACCCGCCTGATATAACCCGATCCTAAACTCCCGTTTTGTACCATATCGCGATTTGAAAAATCGCGTTTTGAAATATCGCGTTTTGTACCATATCGCGTTTTGTACTGTATCGCGTTTTGTACCGTATCGCGTTTTGAAATATCGCGTTTTGAAATATCGCGTTTTGATAATTCGCGTTTTAAAATATCGCGTTTCAAATGGGACCCTATTATATCATACAACGGGCTATGACGTTTAGTTAAATGGAGCCATTACTAACAGACGGTTTTTGTACAGATAGGCACATCCTAAGGCCTCATTCTTGTAATTAACTAGAGATTTGGTTCACTCAATACTTGCAGAGAATCTTCTACATAAACCCCGTTCCAATTTTTTTAAGAGATTTTTCAAATACAGGGTGGCGCACGAATCGTGCTACAAAAACAAAACGTAATAACTTTTTTTCTGTGTGACTAATCGGCTTTATTTTTTTTTATTGTATAGATAATTCAATTTTATTTTTATTTAACTAATTAGTTTTGAAAATGATAGACCGTAAATGACCTCCATGCTCATTCACGCATGTGCGACACCTGATCAGAAAATTATTCATTGCGCACTGAAGGGTTGAAGTCGGGATCGCCTCAATTATTGTTGTAATGGACTGCTTCAATTCAGTCAAATTCCTTGGTTTCGTTTTAAACACCTCTTGTTTGACATAACCCCATAAAAAAAAATCTGGTGCAGTGACATAAACAAGCAATTTATGAAGTTGTTGTCTTCTTCGGCCATTTCAATAATTTTCCGGCAAAATTCCAGGCGAATAGGCAAATCCAGAGGTTTTAATTTGCTTGTAATTTGGATTTTGTACGGAAACAAGTTTAAGTCATCATGAATTATCCGTTGTAATGACCGTCTGCTAACTCCAATTTGCGCCGATAACTCTCGAGTCGAAACACTTGGATTTGCCTGAATTGATGATGCTACAGCTGCGATTGTGGCTTCGACCCGAACATAGGGATCTCGATTGTACGGTCTACGTGCGATGCTTCCAGATTCAGCAAACATGCGTACCAACCTCATAATGGTCCATCTACTCGAGGGAGTGCCGCCAAACTCCCGCCTAAATTCCCTCTGGACGGAAATGATGGACTGCAAAGCATGGTAGCGCTGCACTATCCAAATCCTCGTTTCGGTATTCCAAGCATCCATTTTAGTAAATTTAAATAATAATCTGCAAAATAAAAAAAATAAAAAACAGATTAGTCACACAGAAAAATAGTTATTACGTTTTGTTTTTGTAGCACGATTCGTGCGCCACCCTGTACTTACTTATTGTGTCAACATTTCTTATTTTTTCCATTTTAAATGAATTGTAATATGTTTTATTTATATTATTATTTGTTATATAATTATCATTAGAAAAAGAAATAAATAAATAAAAAAGGTGAAACAATATAAAAAATTATATTGTTTCTGCCCATTGTATGTATCAAGCCCATTGTATATATCATACCAGGCTCCAGAGCCTGAACATAAATTTTGACATTCCATTGACATGAATTTTGAATTTTGAAATATACGTGAATTGTGATTTTCAGAGAAACGGGCCACTAAGTTACACAAGCTAACAATGTTTTAAAAGAAATGACATATTCTTCTTCATTGCAACCTTGTCAGATAATTCAAGAAGTAATTAGTTGCCAACCGAACTGTAGAGTGTATTTACCAAGTAAAAGAGCGCAGAAAGAGAAAATTGGAAGAATACGTCGGGCGCATGAATCTTACAACGGACCGAATAGTTTAGATACTATAAATATTTCATTTAGAATTACTATTTTTGGAAGATGAATTGTTTGTGCTATCTCAGAGAAACGATTTAATGATGAAATGTTAATTAAATTAGGAACAACTACGTCATTAACTACTTTAGGGAAAGCTGAATGTTGGCTAATGGATGGAACATTTTACATTGTTCCTTCATAGGGCAATTGTTTAGCATTCATGGCAAAGTTGGTGATCAGATTGTTCCTCTTGTGTTTTGCTTAATGAGTTCAAAATCTAAAAATTCATATTCGGAATTTTTTTATGAATTGCATATGTTAGACTACAATACTAAAACCAATTTTAAAATAAATAAATTAAAATTAATCCGCTAAACGTTTTACCTTATTTAATAAGCAACATATTTTTTTGGCTTGAAATCGACACAAGGTCCTAATTGAAAGGATTCAGTTGATTTAAGAAATTGTGAATCGGCGCGCGCCATTCAACTAAATCCTTTCAATTAGGATCTCGTGATAGAGAATTTTGTGTTTGAGGATAATGTTTTTAGGAGCATTTTGTTTTTGAGATTCTATGTTTAAATATTTTAGACCCAACCCCGTCAGTTTGCATAATGTTTTGAGTTTTTTTCTACGTAAAACTTTTTTATGCGGTCCCTATTCACCGCATAACAAAAAATATTTTAGGCCGTTGCCGCAAATGACGGCTATAACCGTCGGATTTTTGGTGATAAGTAGGCAAATGACGGCTATAGCGGTCCTGCATATTTTAATTAATAATAAAAGGAACTTTATTCGTAGGATGTGTGCTAATGCATTTATTTGTTAATAACTCAATAATACATCGAAGAAAAAACGAAGTAACATTCCAGATAACATATCAAAGGTTTTTTGTTGTTTTAATTTTTCATTAAAAATTAAGACAAATGACGGCTATAGCCATCCTACCACGTTCGCGCAAATGGCTATAGCTCGTTTGCTCTGGAAAAAGAAAAGTTGTTATGATAAACAAATGACGGCTATGACCGTTGAGAATTTTCATGGAAAACGGTGAGAAAATGTGATAATTTTCACTTCCAAACATATAAATTTCATATGACAGGCACAAATAATTGAAAAAAGTGTGTTTCTGAGCACGGTCGTCAATTTAAAAGTGTGTGGCAACGGATTAATTGTGTTGCGAAAACTACTTTTTATACATACTCGTGAAGTTTTGAAAGATTTTTTTATGCGTTCTCTATTACAGCACCAAAACAAGTTTGACTGTATTTTTATCCAAGTTGTATTTTCCAATTGGGTTTGTTGTCAATTTTCCAAAATTAAGTTCCCAAATAAGCGACGAACCTGATTTTATGTAATGTGTTGACCAATCCAGCCCTGTTCCTGAATACGATACGAAAACGAAAGTATAAGATTCCTATTCAATTTTAAATAAGAATCGTACGAATCTGATTCAATTCAAATATGAATTTTGCATTTTCGTTTTCGTATCGTATTCAGGAATAGGGCCCATCTAACGAATACCTAACGAAGTTTTATGAAAACGGTATGATTTCCCGTTTAATCGTAATTAACCAAATGATGAAAACTAGTGACTAATCCTGACCAAACAATGACCAGATGATTACAATCATTATTTTTATCAAAAACCTTGGATGCGGTGCTAAAAAGGCGGGCGGAGATGAGGTTTTGGACAAGAATCTGGAAAACGGAAATTACAGTTCGTTCGAGAGGTTAATGCAATTAAGTAAAAGAAATAATGGTTTTCGACGTTCTGAATTTAATTTTAAGTCAAATGTGGAAATTATAGCTGAGTTTCAATAAAATCACTCTCTGCTCAAATTGTACACACTGCACACCAATATTTTATGTGTTTGTCACAAAGTTACGGCGACCATGCTTCCCAGCTCGTCCAAAACATTGCATCTGAAAAATTAACCTTTAACAAATAAGTATATGTAATGTATAATTTGAAGAGGAAAGCCGGATGTCGGTCACATGGAAGTTACAATACAATACCGTAAACTCTAAAATAAAAATGGAAATTGTTTTACAATCTAATTTCATATAAAATATTCCAAATCTAAAACCAAATCTTCTCAAGTTAAACCGATGATATATTACTTTGTAGAATTTTCGATACTGTTTGTCTCCCGTGTTGGTTGGTGCATATACATTTTCCTTCAATTTTTCCTTAATGATTCCTCCAGGGAAATTTATTATTTTTATATTAAATTTTCTCAAGTAAAATTATTAAATTTTCCTATTTTGTTTTTTTTTTAGATGTGTTTATTACCATACATACGTATTACAATGACCTAAATTAATATCATTTTCAATTTTCATATCAACTGAATCATAATAATTCAATTGTCGTGAATATAGAGTTTTACGTACGGGTATATCCTACACACAAATCAATATCACCCTTCAGAAAATGTTATTACCCAGGTTTTGTTATACTCGTACACGAGTTTATACCGCAATTGAGATGCGATATCAAAAAGTAAAAACAATTTATCCTATCTACTCCTTAATAAAAAAATTTAATTGACTTATAATTTTTGTTGTTGTCATTGTTAGGATTCTATATACATTTAGGTTGATCCTGAAAATGAGTAACAACCAATTTGTTTTTTTTTTGTAATATTTTGATTAGTTTTCTTGTTTGACAAAAAAATGATAACAGACAAAAAACGTATATCATTTGGCTTAAGGCAATTTTTGTAGAAGAGACGCAACGACAAGCTTTTATTCGATTCTATATTATTATCCTTTCGCATGAAAGGATACTTTTATTATTTTTATGATGTTTAATGAAATCAAAAAATTAAATCAAAAATTTGTTTCGTTACTCTACTCTACATAAATCCTTGTTATCCTTGTATAGTTTTCATTACATAACTTTTAAATTAAAGATTTTGAAATGGATTTTTTGTGTGCTTTGCAACTGATATTTTAGCGCAACACAAATGAGAAATTCTCACAGTACAACACAATTTCTAAAGGTCTCGCATTTCAATAATCGCAATGGATGAGGAGTTTGGAACAGCTTTGAAGTAGGCACTTTAAAAAGTAAAATCCAATTTAAATGGTAAGAAATGAATATCGACTCTCATCTATGCAAATGTAACAAGAACAAAAAAAAATACAGAAGAAAATATGTCGATCGTTAAAATTCATTTACATAACCCTAATCGTTCTATGCGGTTTTCTTTTGTTTTCACAGAGTACTGAGTATATTGGGGTGACTTATAATCGATATAATCTTTACTGTTACCGTTTTTGTTAACTTGTGCTATATTTGCTTGTGCTGATTTTATTTTTTTACTTCGCAAGATGTTAAAATACAATAATAAGGTTTAAAACTTTTATATTATGTATTGTAATAGTTAACAATATTTAATATTATTTAATTATAACACATAAAAAAAATGTTCGAATATTCATGAGAAAAATTAGGAAATCCAATTCACGGAACAAATTGCGTCAATCATGTTGATCGAAGTGTAATTATTATGATTTTTTTTTTGTTTCGCGGCTATCATTTCGGTACTATATATTGATGAGGATGTTTCTGACATTTGAAGAATTTATGTATACATTTTTTAGTTTTCCGCTTTAATATTATTATTTATGTGCTTTTTCATTTCCGGTACGGTTATGAATGAATTATTTGGTATGAATGTACATTTTTTGTTGCCTATTCTGTGTGATCATATAGCGAGGTATGTAATAATAAACCAAAGGATTATTCATTCAAGAATCGCGTTGCCGAAATACAGTTAAATATCGCCTTACCGCTCTATACAATATTAAACAAGTTTTGACCAGATACAAAAATAACGTAACTTTGTTAAACATTTAAAAAATTTTAAAGATTCAAATGTTTTTGGAAGATAATTTTTTAATGGGTTTTCAGGTTTCCTCATTATTATTCGAGGGCGATCTGAAGTGACGAAATAGTCATAAAAGTCATTGTGATAATGATTAATCAGAATGACCACTGTTCTTAAACTTTAAATGGGTAAAGTTAATGTGGTTTAAGGTTCTGTAATGATATATTGTGCCTAGTGGGCCAATTTTGGTGAACAGAACTGGCGCTATGGGATGACATAAACGTTATGATATATATTTCAATCTCATGTTATAATTCCTATTATCCATAAACCATTTTAAATTACCATAAATATTATCCACATAGTTTACGGTACATCATATTATCATATATACATGTTTTTAGAAAACCGAACAGTTAAAACGTGTAAATGATACCACTACACTTTTCACAACTAACTTTTTCTTTTCGTGACTTATCATTGTTTCAGAAAAAGCCACATTAATATAAACCAGATATTTTACAGTACACACAAATAATTGTGCGGCACGACACTTGGTTTTTGATTTATTTGATTTTATATCAGCACACTTTAAACGTGATTAAAACTATTCCGAATTTCGAATTTTTCCTAAATATGTACCTACTGTTATTATTTTCTCGTAATGTTTAAGTGAAATTTCGGAAGAAATTGCTACCACGTGTTTTCGCTCCCACGCTATGAATAATTACACAATCAGGGTTTTATTTTTAAGGCGTAACTTAATTAATTCTATTTTGCTAATTGGCAGCATAAACTTCTTCAGGAAAGTTATCTCTAATTTTTTATAAACCTGTTTGCCCTTTGGAGAGCGAAGTCTTCGATTCATACCTCCTCGCGGTCCTCCCTGGGTAACTCTAAATGAATCTGGCGGTGCAGTGGGGACGAGCAAACGAAATTCAGTTTATATTCACGGACACTATATGTCACGGTGAGTCATGGGCGCCCTAAAACCAATCACTAATACCTCTTCGAGAGGTTAGAGCTAACTGAAGGGGGCGTCTGTCGTATATCAAGCGGCTCGCTATTTAAGTGTGTTCAAGGTAAGACTTCTGAAGTTTCTTCACCAGTACGTCACCCGCGCACGCAACGAGCGAGTTGAACGGTAGGCTAAGAACCTTTTCTCACAAAAAAATTAAGTTATGAAACCTAAACAAACGCGATGACCATATCGGATTTATCAAAAACATGATCTCGAAAATTGTACACAGACAACGCTTTAAAAATGGGAACATGGAACGTGCATAGCCTCTTAAAACCTAGAGACCTCCTCTCGAGAGGAGACACATTAGACGTACTTGCGTTACAACAATTTAGATGGTCTAGGAGTTGGATCCATGACACCATACCAATGATTACACTCTTCATTACAGCGAGCATCAGAATGGAGGAGAATATGAAGTTGGCTTTGTCATCCATCGGCATGTGAAGCAACATAGTATCTTATCAACATGCGGATATGCACGGCCAGACTCAGCACTATGAAATTTAACATCACGACCGTTAATGTACGAGGAGTGGAAAATACATCGCACAACGGTCCTAACTGCTTGCACCTCACTAGTAACAATAACAACCAACGTGCCACCGGCCTGGCTGTAATGTACGACTTAGTCGTATCAGGTACGTTTTCTCCACATAAGAGAGTCCATAAAGTAACGTGAAAAACGAATGATGGAAGAAAGGAAATCCAAATCGATCACATCATGCAGATATGGATAGCGATCATATGCTTGTCATATTTAAATAAAAGTGAAAACTGTAATCTACGTTCAATAGACAAGTAAAAAATGCCGTTCGATGGAATGTCGATGCTTTAGAACATCAAGTGTCACGGTACTGTTAGCAATCTGCTGTCACTGACTATTTAGACTAGCACAGTAACAATCAAGAAACTCCTCCTAACACCCAGGAGCAGTGGTACGCAATACAGTTAGCCATAACTATTACGACGGAAATACTATCGGAAGAACACCTCTGAAATCCCGCAATGATTGGTTCGATGATCAGTATATCGCCTGTGGCACTATTCTGGCTTTCTCTGGAAATGGAGAATTGAGAAAAATATTTTCATGGTATTTTTTTTTAAATTGTACTTTGCTGGCGTACTGAGGGAATAATTTTGTACGAATTGTATGGACAAAGAAAAATTGAATGGAGAAAAATGCTATGTAAATATTTTTCCCAATTTCCTATTCCCTGAGAAAGCCAGAACAGAGCCAGTGAAAGCTTCGTGCAAAATGGTTGACTCGCAACACTAGAAACACTCTAGCAGAATATTATAAATTCCTCCGGCGCGCGAACATATGATCATGCATCGAAAACATCGGCTTCCAAGCGGAAGAAGGAAACTCACTAAAGATTTCCACAATAATAACAACCATCAAAGACGGGAATGTAGAGCTGCGAGAACAAACGTGGCAAATGTTCTCTCAGTATAGCAAACCTGGGCCCCTAATTTGGGAATTCGAATTCGAATAAACGTAAGACGTTTTCGAATGATTGGTATTTATGAATTCGAAAACGAATTGATCTAATCGAACGTCACAACGAAAACGAATGCCATGAAAAGAACGAAAATTACCCTTATCGCGCAATCCGTTTTCGAACAAGATTGTTCGTTCATGAACGAATTTTTCTTCGTTGGCAATTTTATTGACGAATCCAAAAAATAATTACAATTTTCAATAATAAAATAATACGTAATGTTATTTTATTGGTGTATAAATTATTTTGGTAGGTTGTTAGGAGCTTAGGACAAGCTTCAAACAATTTTTTTTATTAATTTAATATAATTTTTATTAAATGAAAAAAGTTTATGTAAAAGAAATTTAGGAATTGTTATTGATAATTTGAAACATACACTAAACGAAAATTACAATACAAAAGTAAAAAAATTCGGCTGAGGTATAAAACTTTTCACACAGTAAAACACTCCGAAATCAATTTTTTGTTTTGAATTAATGTTTTTTGATTACAAATCAAACTGAAATCAATGTGTGTTACGTTTGCAAAACAATAAAATTTTGGTTTTGGTTTTCAAACGTCAAAATTCCATGACCAAGGTGCGTAATTTTCGTACATGGATTTTGTTGCCTTTTCAAAATCAATTCAAGTTGAATTTTGTGTACGTATACAGTGTATAATATACACTTTTAATATTGTGTGCTGTCATTTTGTATCATTGTGTGTGTGCAAATCCACATGAAATTTCGCCAAAATGTTGACCCGATTTTATAAATGATACTATCGGTAGAGGAAACAATACATTTCCTCTGCTCGATAGCAAAGGAAAAAATGACATGTTAAGAAAATAGTTTCGATTTCAATATGTTTTTTGTGAATGTTTCATTTATATTTAGATAAAACTTAAATAAAATGAATTTTATTATTGTTTTTAATAAAATTAATATTCCCAGTTTAATTGTAGGTACATTTGCCTATATTTTATGTGTTATTTATGGAAATAGTATTGAAAAAAAAAGATTAATAAATTATAAAGTGAATTAACACTTTAATTGCCGCTCACACAGCATGTGTGTGATAGTCGGAACAAGTATTATACGTACGGCCATTAACGTGTTAACTGAGGAAATACATATAAATAAATTTGAAAAATATTTTTATTCTCTCTTGTCTTCTTGCAGTCGATCGCATCGATGTTATTTTTTTTGTTGTTTAGTTAGTAGAAATATGGAATGGACATGATAGACGAAAGACGGACAAATGCTTAAATTTTTTTTTATGTTTACATGATAATAATTTTTTGATGATAATGTAATTACGTTTTGATTTATTTACTCGGAATTAAATTAAACTATATAGGAATAGGGACACAACACTTTATTAACTTACATAATGTTGTGAAATTTTTTAAATTCACAAATTATGTACTCAACATATTATTTTGTGTTCTTAACCCTCGTCCGACGGCATAATTTTACTACGATAAAAGGCGGCAGACGTACAATTGTACTTTCATATATTTTATATGAAAATCGTCACTGTAGTCATAATTTTTTTAAATACATAATATTTGGAATTTCCACATTATTAAAATGTAGAGATCTCACAAATCTTTAACTCTCTCCGGCTTCTACAAGAAGACTTATTAGTATTTAAAAACAGAAAAGGTACAATTGTACCTATGCCGCCTGACGAGGGTTAAATGACGTCAAAAACACAAAACAAAAAATAACACATATACCAATATGCACACCACTACTATTACGTTCCGGTAAAATTCAAGTTGAATTGTAAATAGGCAACAGAATCCATGTGTAACCATAAATTAAAATTTCCCTGCTGATTCTTCACAGTGTACATTTTTATTTTCGTTCGAATTCACAAATACCAAATCATGTTCGAATCGAATTTATCGTTCGAATCGAATTGTCGTTCGAAACGGATTCGCAAATAGGGCTTCCAAAATTTGCTAAATCGGAATGACGAAGTGACCTGGTATGTTGCTGGTATGTTTATTTATCCAAAAGATTTAATATATTATTAGTATTTTAAGTTTGTCTACAAATGACAGAAATGTCAAAAAACGGCGTCTATTTGTTTGCCAAAAAAGATTTGAACTTTGAGCACCGAAGATCAGCGAGTTGCGCCGCTATTCTGTTTGAGGTATATAAAAAGCAAAATTTAATCGAATTTTTCCGAGTACACTAGAAAAAATCCGACTGCTATTTATTTGACGTATTTTGTATTCGACTGAACTTATTTTGACGTTTCATTCATTAAAACATACTGAAAAGTGATTTACATATATTTTAATAATATTAATAGAATAAATAAATTAATGCTAACTATTTCTATATACACGGCCTTGGTTACCATACAAACAAATAGGGCTATGTTTCCTGTGTAAGATTTATGACCTCTACCTTTTGTTGTTCTAAGCTGCTTAGGTCCAGCATAATCGATCCCGGTTGCTTGTCACTCTGTGGAATTTGCGTTAATAACTCCTTACTATTGGAAGATCACTTCTTTAGTTTTAGTCCCCCCCATTAGCTGTTGTATCATGACTGAGTTATGGTATATGCTATCGCTCCCTGTTAGTAATTCGTCTACGAAAAAATCAGAAAATATGCTTTCGGAGGCGATCGCTGTTCATCTTCTGCTAATTGCCGTAATGCTGGCACGGCCAGAAAGCGGCTGTGGTGCCATGTGTGACCGTTTTTAACCTATAAGTTTCTATGATGTTTGTTGGTTTCGTCCTCCTTAGAATGAGTTGGTAATTCCTATCTTGCTCGTACATCCACACCTGCCGATACATTTTTTTATATCGGCTATCAGTATATGCTGATGTTTACGCCAACGAAAGATTTGGCGGAATCTTGCTGTAGCTTTGGGTCGATCGTCATTTTCTTATTAAGGGATGATGCATTTGTTGTTTTGGATGATGCGTCGAACTCTACACGCAGTTTGGTCGTAGTGCTATCTTGCTTTATTATGCCACCTTGGGAAGCAACATCATATGACCTAAGTCTAGGTATTCTTGCATAACGTTTTGGTATAGTTGCCTTAAACGGGATTCTCACCGTGTACCTGCCATCGCCCTTTCGTTGCACTGTTAACGAAAAGTGTTCCTCCGCCCTCTGTTCTTCTTCGGTACGGACCCACTCGTCTTGAATATTGTCGTTTTCCACTAAGAGTTTTAGTTCAGGATCATGTGAGTTATCCATTATGGCCGGTTGTTCTGTGACTGTTTAATGATGATACTCGGTTTCACTTGTTGTTGTGTAGCGCTTGATTATTGTTGAGAATTCCGCTGGTTGTTATTTAGCCTTGTTTTCGATGGACATGGTTACTGGAGCGAACGAAAATATAACTGTTTGGTGTTTAGCGTGAAAATTAATTTTGCCTCGTTGTTGTTTGGCTTCAAGCTAACTTTAATTCCCTTGTTTTGTATCTTATTGTTATTTGGCTGTGCCGATACGTGCCGATATTTTTTTTTGACGTAGTAGCGCCATGTTTGCCGGTTTTTGTTTGGCTGCAAGCTGCTTTGTTTGCAAGTTGTAGACTGCTTTTGCCGGGATCACAAGCTTAGTTGGCTTACCACGGATGAGGACCAACTAGCTCGTGATCCGGCTCGAAAGACCAATGAAAATTCTAAACAAACTGTCTAGAATTATTTGAATTTAAAATAAAATTAACACACCGAACTGTTGCTGTTGTATAAATCGACTACAAAAAAATTTATTTGTCAATGAAGTTTTAATACATAAAAAAGCAAAGAAAGACAAAATAAACAAAAATAAAATAATTTTAAAACCGAACCAAAAAACTATGAAGAATGAGAGCGGATGTATCATTTTCACATAGACGTTTTGCAGTGCAGTCTATGCATATCAATTGATCATCCACACACACGCTGTATAATTTTTTGCCTTAGTGGGAGAAAACCTGTTCATGATTGAACAAGGCCAGGAGAACTGCCTTTTGTGCCGGTGTTAATTCTTGCATTTTTCGTATTTTCAATAATAGTAGTTCATTTTTTAATATGCGCCCCATGCTACAATGGTTAGTTGCGATTTTCCAGCCAAATACTTCTAGCAAACACTGTAGCGTTTGAAATCCATTTCGATAACTTTCTTTAACTGCGACGTAAAACGACATGCTTCCGAGTGATTAAAATTGAATTATTTGAATTAGTTGCGAAAATTATTATGTTCTTGCGTTTCACATGTGAAGTTGATATTTGGTAATAGTTGGAAAATAATTACCGGTATTTTAAAAAATATTCCGGAAGTTGAACGCGTACAACTGTCGACTTAGTAACCTAGTCGAGTAAGTAACTTTATGGTATGATAAAAGTAAATGATAGAACAGATTTTTCAATCTGCCAAAAAGTTTTTAAAAAATAATTAAATTTTATGAAAATTTACCTTTCAGTCACTTTACCCGACTATTCGTACTGCCAATATAGTCAATTATATAGGGAAATATTAAATAATATTGTTTAGTGAGAATCAAGTAAACTGGTAAATGAAGAAAATTTGAAGCAAATTAGCCAATTACACACGGCTTGCACCACAAATATGGTTATTCAAAATGGTGTGTTGACTGTCAAATATTAGGCATAATTCAGATAAAGCCATTGCTTATTTGATGAAAGTCCAGCTTCTTAATAGTTTTTGACACTCAAATTCATGATACATTGCATGGGATAGGTGTTTCAACTTGAAGTTAATTTTTTAAATTTGTCGCAATTTATATTATTTAGTACTAATAAAGTGCCATATATTATTTGATAGATGACGATTGAAAAAATGAGATATGTATATGCGATTGAACAATACGTATTGTTAAAAATTATTTTAAATTTGGTACTTAGATAATTTCGTACAGAATATGGAAGAGATAACAGTCCACCAAATGGAAACTGATTCAGTAAAGGGTGAAGAAAGAAAAATTACCATTGTAGAAGGCAGTTACACGTTCCGCCACACACAGAGTATGTGGTTTCAGCAGGACGATGCAATATATCATAGATCATTGATCTTTTGTGCGAACAATTTGGTAATGGGATAATTTTTCAAAAAGGAACATTAATATTATATTTTGCGATCTAACACTCTTAGATTTGTTTATATGGGCTATTTAAAGGTAAAGGTCTCTGCCAACGATATACAAACAATTGATGACACGACCAATAGGAGAATATTATTCATTGTATTCAAGAAACTGAGCCGTATTTATGCCAGAATATATCCAGAAAATTTGTTAAAAGAATGACAGTTTACCATACAGCAGATGAGGTCACTTACAAAATATTATTCTCCTACTCGTAGACTACCCTTTATTATGTGTTGTATTGTACTGCACAAAATTCTGGTTATATAGTTGTTTCTTGTCCATGAAATATCACATTTCTGCATCCTGAAATTTGGCTTCTGTTCTAAATATGTCAATTTATGTACTTTATAAAGGAAATGTTGTGTTATTTCGGACTAAAATAGTCGGATGTTATCTTACATTGTGAAATTACCAAAACTTGAAACGTAGCCGTAGCTAACTGGATTCGAACAAGTGGTTGATATTGAATACCTCTATAAAATATTCGGTCATCTAGTCTGATAAGATGTGCTCACTATAAATAAACAAATTTCAAGAAAATAAAGTAAATATTTTAGGCATATAAATACAAATAGCTTCAACATTGTAATCTAGCGAAATATATTGTAATAATAATCAGAGCAGATTTTTTTAATCAGTACAGAGGAACAAAGATTTTTTAACATCGAGTTTCACAATTCATAATCGTAATATTTAAAGAAATATTTCCGTTTTTAATTTTTCAAGGCGACTGTCGGTCAACCTGCATCAAATTTTCCTTGTAAAGGATTCAAAAACAGTAAAACCTGCGACAACCAAAATAACTTATAGCCTAGACAACTGCGTAAACAAACTTATAGCCTGGACAAACTGCGGATTAAAGCGATGCCACCCACATACACATTTCTACGGACGACTTCTAAAAACAAATTTGGCATTTACGAATCAATTAGAGCAAATTTTTGACTCAAATTAATGAGATAATATGTAAAATATCTCAAAGTAGTAGCTAAACTAATAAATCTGCGATTATTTAATAATTTATTTGAAAAATAATCAATTTTCTATTTAGCCGTTCCTAGAAACGATTTTTGCTCTGAATGGTATAATTTTACACGTGAACGAATGCACAAAAGTCTAAAAACGATTTCCGAACACATCAAAAAATTTTAACGATTTTTTCCTCCGTTGTGCATTTCTTTGATTAATTCAAAACAAATGTCAAAAATTTCAAAGAAAAATTTATTTTTCATTAATTTAATATTTTTATTAAAAGCTCATCATGAATATGGTGGCAGCATGATTAAACGTATGATTACAATTTTTCACTTTGACATTTGAATAGAAATGGCGGTATAAACATTCAGCTCAAAACAAAATATAAAGAATTGTTGTTGTAAAAATCGTCTGTATTTTTTTCTTGTATGTGGCGAGGCGAAATAAATTTACGCACGAATCGTCTGTAATTAGATGTGTATGTGGCAACGCTTTAATCTAATAACAGACGATTCGTGCGTAAATTTATTATGCCTCGCCACATACCAAAAAAAAATACAGACGATTTTTACAACAACAATTCTTTATAAAATTTTCATAATACATAAGCAGCTAATTCATTTTATAATTAAATAAGTTTACCATACCATATTCATGATGAGCCTTATAAAAATATTAAATTAATGAAAAATATATATTTTGTTTTGGAATTTTTTGACATTTGTTGAAGTTCACAGACAACAGCGAAAAAAATCGTTTAAATTTTTTGATGAGTTCGGAAGTCGTTTTAGATTTTTGTGCGTTCGTTCACGTGTAAAATTATACCATTCAGAGAAAAAATCGTTTCTACGAACGGCTAAATAGAAAATTGATAATTTTTCAATTAAAATTATTAAATAATTCCAAATTTATTATTTTAGCTACTAACTTGAGATATTTTACATATTATCTCATTGATTTGAGCCAAAAATATGCTCTAATTAGTTCGTAAATGCGAAATCTGTTTTTAGATGTCGTCCGTAGAAATGTGTATGTGGCATCGCCTTTAGTTAAACTGTATAGGAACCAATCACACATTTTAGTTAAAAAATATTCGTACGTTCAACTTTTAATATTTTTTTAATCATAGCGTATGCGCAACTTTGATTTATTTTATTATGTTTACAAACAACTGGACATTTCGAATTGGTATTTGACGTTTCAATTTGTGTTAATTTGTCGCCGTTTGTTTTAAGTCTGAATGAAATATTTAATTTTGATTTCAACAAACAAAAATTTTTGTTCCAAAGATAATCAAAAATCTACATATTCATAATTATAGCTGGTTCCGAATACTAACTTATTTAATTCCAAATAAAAATACTTAAATAATTGGATCATCGTATATGTATAACGCATATATATTATAAAATAAATATAGTCAAGTTATATAGGTCAAAGCCTCCATTCATTTTTTCAATAAAAATATAAAGATGTATAAAAGAATTTGATTGTATCTTTCTAAATAAAAAAATATTTTGCTTTGAAAATAAAAAAAAAAAAATTATCTGTACCTCCATATGTACTGATAAAATTTTGTCTAAATTTAGTTAGTTTTTATGTGGGGCAGTTTGGGCTGCATACATACATTTTGATTTAAACGAAAAAAATTATATCGAATATTTTTTTTCCACTAAAATGTGCGCTTGGTTCCTATACTGGGGCGGTATGTTGTAACATCACTTCGAATCGAAATTCGAAAAAAGTCGAATGGCGGTATGTTGTATCATTTTCGAAAAGCAAAAATGATACAACTTTCATTTTTCGATTCGACTTTTTTCGAATTCGACTTTTTTCGATTCGAAGTGATGGTACAACATACCGCCCCAGGTTTAGCAAAATTCAATCAAGTAAACTATGAAAACACTCAAATTTGCTAGTCGTTTTTTCACTTTTTCTTAGTGTGTCGAGCTGATGTGAATTTTATTTCCCTGAGTACTTGACCGAATTTGGATAAACCAGTATAGGAATTAGGAACCATGCGCAGATTTTAGCGAAAAAACTAGATATAATATGTTTTTTCGATTAAATAAAACTAAATGAATGCAACTAAACTACTATAGAAATTTTGTGCATGCAATCAAAATCAATAAAAAAACTCAATAAATTTAGACAAAATTTTATTAGTACATATGAAGGATTGTACATATAAAAAAAAATCGTTAGTTTGAAATAAACAATTTTTTATCTAAAAGAAATAAATGTTTTTTTCGATTTTTTTTTATTTGTTTCGCAAAAACAAAAATTCGACTTAGAAAAAAATAATACATTGCATAAAACACATAATACATAATCGACACCACAGCATTCATTTTATTAACTATATAAATATTTATATAATAGTTGTAAAAACCAAAATATATTAAATATATTTTATTAATACATTTATTAACTAAAATGTTGTCTTATGTAGTACTTAAAAAAGTTCAATTATTTATTTAATTTATTATTATTTTGTATCAATAATAATTAGTACACGAACAAATATAAACAAATTGAAATGTCATTGTGAAATGTAAAGTTGTTTGTAAACATAAGAAAATGAATAAAACTTGAACATGCGCCTGCTTTAATAAAAAATATTGAAAATTGTGAGCGCGTTTTTCTAGCAACTACAAGAAATTATATCGATTTTTTTTCGCTAAAATGTGTGCATGGTTCGTATACAGTTTAACTAATCCGCAGTCTGTCCAGGCCTATTACTCTCTATATTTTAGTTATTCCCCTTTAATTAAAAACATATTTATTTTGAGTTGAATTTTGATCCAGTAATGCCAATTTTCAAAAAAAAAAATGCTATGTGATTGTTAGGATAAATATCAGCTACTTAATTTTTACACTTTAACGACCGCACACACAACATGTGTGTGATGGCATGAACAACTGTTCGTGACCGCTCACACAACATGTGTGTAATGCAAAATGAAATAATGATTTTTTTTATTTTTGTATTTTTCTATAATTTTTATTTAATTTTATTTTTTTATTTTTTGATTAAAATAAAATGTATTTGTATTTATATAACATTTTTTAAATTAATTCTTTAAAAATATTGCTGGTCCCTGGCGAATATTAACTGCGAAGACGTGCGGTCGTTATAGTGTTAAAGTGGGATAAATTTTCCCTAGACGTTTAAACCAACGTATTATGGCCGCAGAACCGAATTCGCGTTGTGATTAAAAGTTACTGTCAGGTGGATTAGTGTGGGTGGAATAATTTACAATAATTTATAAATATTTAATTGCCCACAGCTTACAAATAAAAGGCAAAAGAACAAAATGTTCTTAAATCTTCACCTACGAAATAAACAAATCCCAAAAACGACTACCACGATTAAAAAGTAAAAGTATAGAAAAATATTTGTTATATAAAATGCTGAAACCGGATTTGAATGTTTTACATACCTCCAGTATCGCTCACCGTGACATCTGCCGTTCAGGGTAGGTCTGCTGGCCTATACAATATTTTCTATGGTGATAAAAGTATAAATGTATTCTGAAAGAGTTTAAATTCACGAAATGTTCTTCGTTTTGCGTCGCTATTCGGTTCCTCCGTAGAGACGCAAACTGAATGTCGTCGCATAGCGAACAATTTACAATATGTATCTGTCCAATATACAGTCAGTTTGAGTCTCTACATGTGAAACCGAATAACGACGCAAAGCGTGAGCTTGGTGTATTGATATTTGTTCATCTCATATTGAAGTTACAACGAATTGGGTGTTACCAAGACTCTTGGTATTTAAAAGTATGGTGGTTTCATAACATTGTAGTGACCAAACTAAAAAAATATTGGAAATACTTTTGTAAATTCAAAGAATACACAAAAATCCTTAGCTGGATTAAAATTATATTTTGCTACGCCTTTGTTGTCGAGGTCACCTCGATGTAAAACAAATGTCAGGCATTATTTGATATTGAAGTGTTCAAGTTGGTTCAATGTTGGTTTATCGAACCTAATTTAATAATCCTTTTATTAATAATATTTTATGTATAAACGTACCATTGCATACCTACGTATTCTACGCCAATTTGATTACAGGATCGAGATGGAATTATTCTTCTGTGTTGTTGAAGTAACTGATTCGTTTTATACAATACTCACAGCTAAAGTATGAGAAACTAACAAGACGCGCATGGCTATACATTTATATTTAGTTTTAATCCAGAATGCAATAATTTTCAAGAAACAATTTTTGCCCTTGTTTTAACATTTAGGTTAAAATTAAATTGGTTGTTTTAAATTACAATTATTTCAAGTCTTTTCAAACTATGTTGATAGAAACGTTCATTTGCCAAAAGTCAAAACAATTTCTTAATTTTTATTGTTTGGAGCTCAATATTATTTTGGTTAATTACTAATAATCGTTTGTTTATCCAAAGTTTCAAAATTCTTTGATTAGAGGGTGGCAATTTTGTTTAAGAATATGTGCGTCTAATCGGTCGAACTAACATTATGACAATATACATACATGTATAAGACAAGTTAATTTTTCAAAATTTGTAGCTATGTATGATAATTAAGAATGATATTATTTACACCACTTATACATTATTAAAGTTAAATTATGAAATGCAAAATCCCAACCTTTAACATATTATGGAAAACCACGTAAATTAATGAAAACGAAATTTGATATTATAACAAGGTACAACACCATATACATATAACAGACTAAAAAAGGGTTAATTATTTAAAATTTTTATGATTATTTAAAATTTGGCCTATTATTAACAAATTAATTTCGCGTTTTGTTAATCCATAATCATAAACCACCATGCAAAACCGCATTATACAACGAATATACATATACATATGTATATACCATTCATAAAAGCTGTTTAATATTTTAGAAAACCTTTCAGCCGGGTATAAAACAGTCAACGTTATGTATATTGAATTGCAAAATGAACAATAGGCAAATCTAATTCGCACGATTATTTAATTTAACCATTTCTTATAAATTTAATACAATTTAATTGGTATTGTGTTTGTTTAATAGTATGGTCAGTTTGTGAAAGTCATGTATTAAGTCTTGGATTATGAGCTGGTCTGTTTATTTAATTTTATTTGTTTCCGATTCTGTAAATGTTTTTATTTGACTTTTTCACCGGCAATGGGGCTTTTTGGATGGGAGCTAATGAAAAATATAGAAATCAATAATTTATTTAAAAATGCAGGTAAATGGAAATTTTAGCAATTTACAATTTAATAGGAATTTTTTTGCTTTGGTTTTTCAATTGTAATGGTGTATTGTGATTGTTCCGTATATTGGTCTATTTTCTGTACTCTCGAATTAAATACACAATCGTAGGAAATTCTTCAATTTGCGTCAATCTGTGTGACAACAACTATGATAATCGACACTTACTTATACACAATCAACTTCCCAACCACCCCATACTTTTTCTTTTCCACTAACGCGGTATTGTTCTATATATAGACAATATTCCAATGTAAATATACAACATCAGTCGCCGCGACCTGATGAAAAGACTGATTTTTTCAAATCAATAATCTCATCTGTTCGAAACTGATTGTTGTTGTGATTCTTACACATTTGTCATCTATGAGTCAAAAATTCAAATTAATAGGAAATACTAAAAGGAAACCAATGTAATAGCCATCACTTCGTGCAATTGTTTTAATCAGATTTGCAATATATTTACATAACACATTAGTTTATTCGCCCTCGATAATGCAAAATTTATAAAAAATTTCTAGCTACTCGTATTTGTATATAAATAAAATACAAGAATATCACCAAGGAGTTTTATTTAATTGTTTAATATTTCCAAATTTGAGAATCAATTTATTATTTCTCGTTAATATTTTCATCAGCTGAGTTTGATAATAACATATGGTTAAGTTTTCACCTTATGTTAATTTTGCACAAAAGTGTACTTATCAAGTGTTTGGCAACTTGATTTCAGTATATCAAGGTATTTGAACTTTTAAATTAAAAATTTCAGTCGAACCACCTCGATATATAAAATAAATATCTGGCTATCAGCTACCGGAACTAATATTTCGTAAATAAATTACATGATCGAAACACAAGAGAACTCTAACATTTCTTTTCATTGATGGAGTTTGCAACGTGCAGAAGGTTTATAGTAAAGATATATGTTAAACCCATACTTGATTGACTGTTTGTCATGTCTGAAAATGATCTAGAGCAGCAATGGTCTAAGCAAGATAAAATATCACTGATATGTTTCACAAAATCGATATATTTAGAAAAAAAAACCAACTCAATATTGGTGTGAATAGGAACAAAGTTCCCATTTATATTTTCCCCTAATGTTTTATATTTTCATGCGAATATTTTTTACAACTTCATGCGTCGAATAACTCAACATCAGTGCACTGATGAACTAAATTCGACTATTAACGATAAAGCAATATCAAAGACCAGTGTTTATCGATGTTTACAGTATTCAATCGTGGCCGCAGTTTGCTCAACGACGAATTTCATGATGGTCCTTCAAAATCGGTTGTTTTGCGGAAAACATTGACGCTGTGCTTGAACTGATTCTGCAAGATCGTCATATAACTTATCATGAGATGGAGACATCCTTGGGAATTAGTGGCACCAGTATACATTCAATATTGCATGATCAGTTGGCCGTCAAAAACTTTTGTTTGCGTTTGATCCCCCTTAATTTGACAAACGCTCAAAAAAATTATCTCCGTGATTCAAAACATGTCTATAACATCGTGACAAGTGACGAATCTTGGCGTATGAGCCCGAAACCAAACAGCAGTCGACAGTATGGTTGTTCCAATATGAGCCAAACCTAATAAAGACTGCACGCGCACGAAGCATTTCAACGCAAATGGTCGCCTCTTTTTCGGAAAAGTTGCATATGTCGCAACCATACCATTAGTGCAACGTAGAATGGTCAATTCTGAATTATACCGCCAGCAACGGATCATTCTCCATCGGCACAAATAACTGAATATTTGAGCGGTCATAACATCGATGGGTCATCCGATGCCACGGAGACACAGAATAATATTCCTCATAGCAACCGAATTCGATTTGTAAGCAATGATAAATCCGTGATTGGGTAAAAGATGTGGTTCAGAAAGCGGTACTATACAACATAATTCTTTGTTATAGGATGAACCTATCATTCCCTGTACTTGTGGCTCCAGTGCAGCAGCTAGAACCTTCCGCAAAATATTTACAAACATTATATTGTTGATACAAGAAACAAGCGGAACTTCTAAATTTTAAAATTTCTCAAAAATTTTAAACCTCGGTTGATTTTAAAAAATGTTGTGCCTCAGATATTAAAACAGAGTGGTTCCCTTACAGCATTATTTTATTTTATTTCAACTGGGGAGCAACGATATGGTTAATAACATAGCAATGGAATGGTAGAATCATCAGAACTGCGTTTCGATTTTTTAGCTTGTATCTTGAATTTATATCTTTTATTTGTTTCTTACTGTAGAATAGCGCATGAAAATAAAATTAATCTGTTAAACCAGAGATTACAGTTTCTAATGCAGATATTAGTCATGTTTGAACTCGAAATAATATTTTTCACCTAAAAATAATGTTTAGGAGGAAACGCGGATGATATTTGGTTGAATAAAAAATTAAGAATTTTAAGCGATTACCGCCCGCCCATTGTGCTACTTATTGTGTGGAATTATGTCAACAAATATTTAAAAGAATTAATATATCAAAATACTTCTAGCATTGACTATATTTTCAAAAGCTTTAAAGTTGAAACCTCCTTTTAGCATATACAGAGGTCGGCACTCGAAGTGGTACCAATTAACCATGCTATAAATTTGTCAATTTTTATTTTTGTTATTTCAAAACTTCAGGAAATTGTAAAAACATTTCAAATTTAACAAAAAATGTGTTATTGTTAGATGTCTGTTCGAGAAGGCTTCACACACTGCACGAATGTGGTCTTATTGTCCCACTCCCGGCGAAGAAAAATCTTCAAGGCATCGACCGTCTCATATTTTTTAATTAATACTTTGGCCTCCAGAATTTACCAAATGGAAAAATCCATTGGGTTTAAGTCAAGTGAGTTTGGTGGCCATTGTCGTGAAGAGTTGAACAAGTTCACAGAATAACGGATGTCAGAAAATATTTTCCAGTATTTTCTTAGATGTAGCTCAAGCTTTCAACAAAGTTTTACACCAAGGGCTTGAATTTAAACTGCATCGAGACCTGCTTAAGCAATTTTATCAAATTCTTAAATCGTACATAGCTGATCGACACTTTAGAGTCAAATTTGAAAATGAGTACTCTGAAATAAAAAGAATATCAGCAGGTATACCACAAAGTAGCGTACTTGGACCTATTCTGTTTATTCTTTATACGAGAGACTTACCGAATATTGAAGGTACTACAGTAGCAACATTTGCAGACGATACGATATTCTAGCAGTTAAAAAAGCTATTTCGGAAGCAACAAGCAAACTTCAAAGTGCAGTTAACACGGTGAGCAACTGGACTAAAAAATGACGCATCTCATTAAATGAAGTACACGTCAACTTTACAAATCAAAATGTAAACTGTATTCCAGTGGTTCTCAACTCAAACCAAATTCCATATGCAAACACAGCTAAATACCCTGGCATGACCCTCGATGCTAAGCTAAAATGGAAAAAACACATCAAGAAGAAAAAAGAAGAGTTAAACATCAAATATAGAAAAATGTACTGGTAGAAATTCTGAGCTCTCAATACACAACAAATTGCTTCTATACAGGCAAATGCTAAAACCAGTATGCACCTATGGTATCCAACTTTGGGGTTGTGCCATAAAAACCAATGTACAAATGATACAATGCTTCCAAAACAAAGTGCTACGAGGGATTGTGAATGCCCCATGCTACATTAGGAATGACAACCTCCAAATAAACTTGAAGATGGAATACCTCACCGATGAAATAAAGAACCAAGCAAGGAAACACCTACAGCGCTTATTTCTACTCGAAAATGCAGATATCTGTCGTATGTTGGACACGAAAAACGGAGTAAGGAGACTTCAAAGGCAGAAACCGCTGGAGCTGTTTGTTTTAGAATAGGAAAGTATTATAAAATGAGTAACCAATAGGTAAGTAATTTTTATTAAATAAAAAAAAAAAACAAAAAAAAATTGTCGTGAAGAAATGAAGCTTGGAACTATTCCTAGGAAAAAACGTTGAGTTTCGTGGGTTTTATGAGATGGTGCCGAGTCTTGTTGAAAGATCCAATGGTTTCTACCAAATTGTTTACGTGCCCAAGGTAACAAAGGATCGTTTAAAATCTCTTCTCGGTATATTTGTTGATTTAACTTTACGCACCCTGTTCAATGAAAACGAGTAGTGCAAGCGCCTGTGGCAGTTATACTGCGGCCCAACCCATCTCTAATGCAGGCGCTTGCTTTCGCAGATCACTTCTCTGGTTTAAATTGTCTTTTGATGTGCACTCTAACTAAACACGATCGTTTTGTTTGTTTACATAACGTTTTGTTTGTTATATTGCTGAACCGTAAAAAAATTGTTTGTCAGAAAAAACCAAATTCTCAAGCTCGCCACCAACGTGAAAGTGATTTAACACCTTTGGACTTGCTAGGCGAACTGCTTTTTGTGAAGGTGCTAAATCTTGAACTTTCCGTAGTGAAAAGAAGAATTGTAGGGCTTCAATAGTAGTAGTTCATTTTTTAATTTGCGCCCCATGCTACAAGAACCACATTGAGATTGTTTGCCAATTGAACTGCGCTTTGTCGTGGAATTCATTGAATTCTATCCTTCACCTTTCGAACCATTTCTTGCGATGTTACTGTTTTTGGATGTCCACCTCCAGGGCGTTTTTGTTGCTACCAGTATCATTGTAACATGTAATGGTTCGATACACAAATATTTTGGTCACATGTAAATGTCGTCATGTCATGTTGGTTGCGATTTTCCAGCCAAAGACAAAGCAATAACGAGCGCGCTGTCATTAGCCGTTTGGTTCTGCAGCAGCGCAAAGTAGGTAACACTTCTAGCGCTGACCCCTGTATTAAGATCTTATTTTATTATTAATTTACTATTAACTTAGTTAATCAACCAATATGGTTTGAAAAACCCGAACAAATTACTTATGTAAACGAATGATAGACAAATTTCCGTAAAAAATTTTTACGTAAAACGACGATTAGAAATAATAATTTTAGGTGTGAAATAATCCTACGAGAGCGATAAAATGTCTATTACATTTTTGATTCACATATCATCATCACGAACCAAAGAACTTATTATATACTTGTTAGAGGATTATACACTTTTAAATCGGCTAATGAAATATTTCTTTAGTAGAATTTCTTAAAGCAATACCCCCATTAAAAATAATCACGAATTTTCCATAAACTTTAATCCGTTCGACTTTTTGAAAACTATAATTCCTCAATCTTATTAACTTGCAACACAATACTTTTTCGACTATACTGTGTTGTACCTCTTACCTATACATAATATTTTTAATAAAAACTATTTTTTACCATAAATTTCTAAAATATAAAACAACAGCATAAAGCTAAACCTTCAATACGAGTAAAGAAATTGTATTCGGTCGACCAGCTAAATATCGAAAATCTGTGTAATTTGAAACCAAAATGTAGTTGTTGTTGTTGCTTTAAAAAATTTGAAATGTAATCTGTTATATGAAAATAAAATGCACGTAGATATAATAAGGAAGATATATACACGTACGTACAAATTACTTTCTATTCAGCCATCCATCAGGATCATATCCATAGACCAGATTTTGTTAAAAACAAGTTTAAATATGAGGAGTAAATATTGAAAAGACTTTAATCTGACTATACGGTTGCGGAAAGAATACCGGATAGTAATCCGTATATTCAAAATGCATTAAAATATATAATTCAAATGGGTGTTATTTTTCTGCTGCAGATAATTTAGTAAATTATGTATTTAGATATCAAAACGACACTATATGTGGTATGTAGATGGATTTGTAATTATCCGAATCTAAATTTCCGGAAGTGTGTAAAAAACAGTTTTTTCTAAACATTTACATCACGCTATAATCCAATTTATCATACAAACAAAAATGTTGTGAATGCACATAGACATTTCGAAATAATAAAACAACATGTAATATTAGAACCCATTTAACAATTACCAGATCAAACAGCAAAAATTGACAGATTGCTATTTCCCAAATGAGAAAACAACTCACTATAGTTGTTTCCATTTTAATTAATTTTAAAAATTTTCGAGGTTAGGCACGCATAAATTTGTAATTAATTAAAATATGAATCGATTGTCATATTCTACAAAAATAAATAAGCATAACCGAGCTTTGTTGTCATGATGATCGAAAGAGGCTTAGTTTTTTCATTTAAGACAAGGAGTTACAAAGATAACCAGCCTTTCTCTAGAAGTCGTATCACTGTTTGTTAGAAGTAACATTGAGTTGGTTAAACTGCAAGAAACGGAAATGCCTGCGAGGTTACCGCATAATCCGATTTGACTGATGTTTCATTAGGAAATGTCGGAAATGAATATATAGAACGTTTTTAATATGTACAATAAATAATTTTAAAATAAATAATCTAGCTATTGGTTTTTTCGCTTAGGAACAAACAAACGACACCAAAACACTTTGAAGATATGGTCGATTTCATGGTAACTCATCCAGAAATGGCCCAAGGGTATTTAAAAAGTTCTGCAGCACGCCAAAAACTAATTTATTTTTGGGAGAAACTAGTTGCTATATTAAATGCAGAAGGACCACAACCGTTAAGGATATTGTTGCAAGGGAAAAAATAAAAAAATTAGTCTATAAGTAATTTGCAAACTTAGGTTACAAAATTGCATATTGTAGGTGTGGGCAGATTTTAAAACGCACATTAAGGTCAAATTGCGAAAAGAGGAACCAAACACTGGTTGAACTGCCCAAAATTGTTTTTACCATTTTAGAAGAAAAGGTGATTGATATTCTTCAATTAAGGGAAACCATAACATGGAAAACATACTTGAGGAGGAAATGACTGGTCAAATATCTTTGAATTACAAGGGAGCAGGAGAAGCAAACAGATTTAATTAAATTAAAAATTACAAACAAAGCCAAATATGAGCCACAGAAAAGTAAACGCCATGCAGCAAAGCTCGAGCTAAAACAACTAAAATTAGAAATCCTACGTAAATATTATTAACTCATTTGAAAAATTTGAAACATGACAATTTGAGAAAGTGGACTTGATCTATCTGACAATTTTTATGTTTTTATGAATTTATTATTTTTATTTAAATATAAGATACATAATACAATATGAAGTTTTATAAGACTTATATTTTTTTAATTATAACACTATAAACTTAAACATACAACTGTTTAATATCGTCTCTAATTTCTTCGTTATATTTAGAAGAGATTCACTTTCTTCTGGGAAATCACACACACACCTACATATTCATCATATTCATTAAACTCCGGCCATTGATTTTCATTCGAAATTTTGAAGTCCAAACAGATATTGTGTAAAGCCAAACAAACACAAAAAATTTGTATTGCCTTTTGAGGTTTATAATGGAGTTCCCTTGTTGACAGTAAAAGTGGCATTTTTAAACTCCTTAAAGCCTTTTAATTATTATCCGTAGTTTGGAGTTTCCGGGATATCCTAAAATGATTTAAAAGTGTATATGTCTATATTAAAGCAGTCACAATTGATGGTATGTATGGAAATTTACCTAATATCAGCGTTCTACACTACTCTTCAGTTGCTTATTATTCATTTTCCGATCATTTTTAAATGTTCGATCAGTTAATTGTTCGATCAGTAAAGAGCGAATAATACATTTTAACGAGCGAATTTTTAAACTCTACCTAATATTCAAGATGATTTGTCACCGTTTCTGTAACTAGCTTCTTAATTTTGTCGTTTAGAACTTATATTCTAAATGTGTGAATCATGTGATGAAACACCAAATCTAGCATCTGCTGTTTTTATTCACAAATCTTTAAATTTTCAAAAAGGTAGGATTAGCTTAAAACGTCTAACAATAACATACCACCATTGCATTTATGCTGTGTTTTTGTTTCCTATTGAAGTATATATGTTCATCTTGATGGGGCCTGATGATTTGGATGTGCGTCCCATCAGTTACGCCTATTATTCCAGGAAACCCAGTTTTACTAAAAAAATTGTTTGTATCTCGTTTTTCAGATTCAGTCATAAATCTAATTGCATTTGGGCAAATTATATTTTCGATCGTAGTACACTTCTCACTAAGCTCGGCAAATTTTGTTTTCGATGGTAGTACACTTCTCACTTCTTCTCCCGTGCCATGTTGATTGCCACCTTCTGGGCCAGAAAACGTAGCGTAGCGGGCAATTTAGTATGCTTTTGAATATCAGTTGACCTTCTAGGAGGTTTCAACTCGCCATTAATTTCATTAAGGGCGTATGTAAATGCTTCCTTCGATAGTCTAAAATGCTTTTTATGTCGCGTACATGACATAGGAAATAAATATTTCCATACTCGCTAACGAACTCTAACCCAATCAAATTATTTAAAATGCTTTATACCACGCCTACTAGTTCTGAACTCGAGTTGAAATTGTTTTAACTTTGTTGTTGTTTTAATACATTTTGTGTGTTACCATAGAATTTTTTCCGAACTAACTCACTATGTTATGAACGCACTATTAAACGTACAATTATTAAGAAATAAATAAATGAATAAATATTCTATCGCGAATTATTCTTTTCGAATAACTCAAAAACGTCTGAATTATTCCTTACAAGGATTATTCTTTGTATTACTGGCGCTGGGTTCTCGTTATCACTATCGTCATCACTGTACCAAATTAATGCACTGTTCTTATTTATATTAAATCAATTAACTTAATTGGTGTGGATATATCAAATGCTTTTGTTTTCATTTAATTTTCTTTACGACTTGACATTTGACAACTAAAACAAAAATTGAATAAAGTAATAGACAATTTAAAAATGACGTTTTGCTTCTGGCAACACTAAAATATGTCCCGAAAGTCTTAAGCTATAACCAGCGAGTCTGTAAGAAATTTAAGTAACAAGGCGACATCTGAAAAATGTATGTTTATTGACATTGCTGACCAGCGAAACTCAAAGTACTTCTCGTTCAGTTTCGTTAAATTTGAATTGTCACTTAGCAATCTGTAACAAGAGCGAAAATTATCGCCCAAACTGAAGGAAAGTCATAATTGTATATTTGAAATGGCGGTTTGTTTATATGTGTTACATTTTTATAATTTAT
This sequence comes from Nephrotoma flavescens, assembly GCA_932526605.1. Classification (NCBI taxonomy): domain Eukaryota; kingdom Metazoa; phylum Arthropoda; class Insecta; order Diptera; family Tipulidae; genus Nephrotoma; species Nephrotoma flavescens. The sequence continues at coordinate 169,791,195 of OW052221.1, read as the reverse complement.
GTGTACAAATATTTATTTATATTTTAATAATTTAAATAATATTTTATGTACATTTTTCATCAGCTCCTTTCAGCTCAATAGATTGCGATTGTTCACCAACATTTGTGGCCGCACAAGACCCATCAGTATGTTGAAAACCTTACATGTCATGCGATTGTGGAAAAAAAAATTGCTGTTGACAATTCTTAATTTCAATAAATTATGTACATATACCTCTAAATTCTCGTAGTTACATACATCGTAATCTACATACATGTATTCATAGTAATCTGTCTCTTGTGCGATTTATTTTTCATATCACACAAGACCGTTTTTTTATTTTTGCCCCCTCGTCCTTTAAATAGGGCAAGAAGCTGTTCAATTTTCTCAAATAGATTCATTTTTGACGAAAATCGTGGTGTGGTTAATTTGTAATTTTGCAGATTGACATTTAAAAATTCAATTCACAATAATAATCGTGTTACAGATTCGCTGGTTAAACTGTCAAATATTCTGTAAGAAAACGTTCTCGTTAAATTCTGTAAGGTTTCGTTACTGACTCTTACAGATTCGCTGGTTATAGCTTTACGCGGTACGAAACAATTTTCGAATCTGATTAAACTTATAGATATAGATATATAGAGTGAATATAGATTGTTGATCAGTATCAACCGCGTTCTGAATGATGATCAAATCCGGAATTTTTTAAAATATTATTATTTTAATTTAAGTTTTGAACATATGTATTTTGAGCTAAAACACTCGGCTATCGGCAAGTTGATGTAACAGTGTTTGCATTTCCAATTCAAAAATTCCAAAGCTTTATATAAAATATGTTTAGTTTTTTTTAAATTACTTTATATTCTTAACCCAGACAACGAACCAAAAATTTAAGTAGAATTAATAAGGGTTATTTAATTTAAAGCATCGGGCCCCAGAAATCAAGCCCGATTTTCTTTATGTTATACATGTATGTATAAAGATCGACCAATCAAAAATGCCACCAACATGATCGGGAAGACGAAACACCTCTGGTACCTCAATATATTCTCATACCAATATTTTAGAAAAGACAGATTTTCACAAATAAATCACACCCAACCCATTAAACTATTTATTTATAATAAACGCACACACTACACTCAAGTGTATGTACTTGTTTTATATAAACTAAAATTTTACACATTTGCTCAACATTCACTTTATTTAATGGAATATCACTTTTACAAATTCATACTATTTTAACTACATATCTTATGGAATATTATATAAACTAATCAAAAAATATAACTCAAAAAACAAAATCGGGTTTAATTTAGTGTATTTTTGTTTTCCATGACCCTCTTGATCCAAATATTTCTAGCGAAAGACAAATTATAACAATAATTACATTTTACTAATGGCAGGTTGCACAGAAAAGTGACTAACGGCCAGTTAATTGAGCGCCAGTTAAATGTTTTATATGAAATCTGTTTTCGCAATCACAAAAAACTCAACGCAAACTTGATTAAATACATTTTATTTCGTAGAAGTAGTTAGCCTGCATATAAATATTTAGATGGCCAATTTTGATTGAATATCTTTTACTCTAATCGATAAATATTTCCATGGAATAAAGCATGTATAATTATTAATCAAGTTTGTGTTGAGTTTTTCAGATTTCGAAAACGGATTTAACCGGCGCACAACTAACCGGCCGTTAGTATTTTTTCTGTGCAATCGGCCAATAGAATTGCGTTGTCCCAAGCGTAAGGCATATGTTAAAACCTAACATTTGTTTTGTTTCGTTTGATTCAATGATTATTGACTGATACGGTCAATATTCGAAAATCAGTATTTCATAAATCTTAAATTGTATTCGAATGTAGTTTTCAACTTTTCCAACAAAATACAGACAAATAATTAACGGGATCCGTTCATAACTGCATATTTTAAAATTGCATTTCTCAAAACGCCATATTTAAAAACTGCATAAGGTACAAAATTGCATTTTTCAAAACTGCATATTTCAAAACTGCATAAGGTACGAAACGGCATGAGGTACAAAATTGCATTTTTCAAAACTGCATATTTCAAAACGGCATAAGAGTTAAAAGAGCATTTGTCAAAACGGCATTTTTCTAAACGACATATTTTAAAACGACATTTTTCAGAATGGCATTTTTTAAAACTGCATTTTTCAAAACGGCATAGGTACAAAATGGCATTTTTCAAAACGGCATTTTCCAAAATAGCATTTTTTAAAACTGCATATTTCAACACGGCATAGGTACAAAACTGCATTTTTCAAAACTGCATTTTTCAAAACTGCACAAGGCAGAATGAAATATTTTAATCGATTATGAATCTAGAATTATCTTTTCATCAATTTCTGGAATATGACCAACAGGTACGGTTATTTATTACACAATGAAATTTCAGATGAATGAAATTTTTGAACATTTGTGAACGATTCTTGGATTAAATTCTAGGATAAAGTCAAATGAAAAGGAACTTGACTATTTTTTAGTCGAGTAAGATTTAATTTCACATGTTTAGGTTTAGTATAGGTATGTTATAAGAAAGGACCTTCATGGAAATTAGAAATTATTTGAAGATTTAGTATGCATATAATATTCTCCTTCACCTAAATTTTTCTACCTATGTCGTTTCGAAAAATGAAATTTTGAAAATGCCGTTTTGAAAAATGTCTTTTTAAAAAATGTCGTTTTAAGAAATGCCGTTTTGAAAAATGCAGTTTTGTACCTATGTCGTTTTGAAACATGCGATTATGAAAAATGCCATTTGTAAAATGTCTTTTTAAAAAATGCAGTTTAGAAAAATGCCGTTTTGAAAAATGCAGTTTTGAAAAATGCCGTTTTGTACCTATGTCCTTTCGTACCTTATGCAGTTTAGAAATATGCAGTTTTGAAAAATGCAATTTTATACCTTATGCCGTTTTGTACCTTATGCCATTTTGAAATATGCAGTTTTGAAAAATGCAATTTTGTACCTTATGCCGTTTTGTACCTTATGCAGTTTTGAATTATGCAGTTTTGAGAAATGTCGTTTTAAAAAATGTAATTTCGCCCTGGACCCATAATTATCACATCCATCAATGAGTATTTCAATTTCAATGTGATTCGATATGATAGTTCTTTATAAAAAAAGTGGTCGTTATAACGCAAAAAATTTACAAGATGAAATGATATGGTAAAAATGAAAAGTATGGTTAGCCCGTGTATTACTCACATATTTCGCTCCAAAGAAAACTATAAAATAATCACGATAGTTTTAGATAAAATTCCCAATTCCCGTTCCGAATATTGATCTATCACTTAGCTATCATCGAAAAAACTAAAATAACTAAAACAAAAAAAGTTAAGTATTTTAATACTCAAAACTATTTGAAACAACACGATCGCGCATGAAATTAAAAATAAAAGGCAACAACAAGAAAATAGTTTGATCAATCAAATTATAAAATAATAAAATTCTTATTTCATATTTCGAACTGTCATTAAAATTGATGATCATCAACATTAATTTTTTTTCTTGTTATATTGATTTGAAATTATATACATATTTCTTGCTATATATACGAATCAATTTGATCGATCATCATTATCATGTCTTTAAATATAAATTTAAATATTTACATGATCATATAAATTTTTTTCATCATTGAAAATGATCATTATTAGATGAAATAATAATTGTTTGTTTTTAGATTTAGAAATATATGTGTGTGTCTGTGCGTATCACGAGACGAAGAAATAGACAAAAAACTTGATCTTGATCAATTGAGCGAACACAATGATCGAGGGAATGTGAAATAAAGTTATGTGTACCAATAAAAATCCATACAATATAATTACATGATCATGAAAGTAGATTTTATTTTTTTTAACGTCTTAAGATATGTGAATCTTGCCAATTAGTTAGTCAGCGTTAACAAGGTAAATAAGTGATCGTACTTTTATTTCGAGATTTCATTTTATTCAGAAATAATACAACCAAAAAAAGGGTTGAACTCGACCGTAAATAGAAATTAAATTTGTAATGTTATAGTGTAGCCACTAGTTTTAAGCCGGAAAGGGGTGTTTAACTTGTTTATAATGCACAGAACAGATTTGATGAACTCGGATTTCAAAGATGACGTTTAATTTATGAAATTTGTAATGGTTGTCTGAAATATCATTTTCAATTAGACATCGTTACATATCCACCTATATAACGGATAAACCATTTTGTGTATACAGATGTTCCACTTTACTTCTGAATTATCACCAATTACAGAACTCTTGCGAATTTGAACTTACTACTATTTATACGAAATCTGATTTTATTAAATACTGAAACTGTTTTTAAAATAACTTAAATAACATGGGGTAGAATGTATGTATTGTTATTAAAAAAATTTAAATGTGTATATAAATATGTATATATGTAGTTATAAAATCATATACAATATACCTACGTAGGGGTTCATTATACAAAACATATACGGTAGAAATTCAAATCATGAAGTCTATTAAATTTCATCCTAAATAGAGAGCAGGCATATATACAATGGAAAGGTGTTACTTTAATCCCAGATTAAAATGATGAAGATAAGCGAACAACAAATTTTTTATATTCCAAAACCAAGCGAAGGGAAAGTAATACATATCGTATACGTTTTTACCTTGTATCGAGTACAATAATACAATTCATATTATTTTCGTATATTCGTAGACATGTTCAATGCATTTTTACTCCATTTGTGGATTGACGGATTTCGTATCTATTTCAAAATAGTATACAGTTTTACTAAAGACGAAAATCGCATTTTTTTAAGCTAGATAACAATTAAGAATCGAGGCGAAAACGAAGTTGGTAGCATTCGCGAAACACGTCAAATTGCAACGAGTAAAACCAGGCAGCTAGATGTTTTAGTAAATGTACTTGCGTTACTAGAATTTACTTTCGTCACCAGTGGCACTATTCTGGTAATTCCCTGGGAATAGGGAATTGGGGAAAGATTTTATATGTAATTTCAATTTTAAATTTTTTTTCTGGCATACTGAGGTAAAAATCTAGTGGTAATTTTTTTGAAAACAAAATAAAATTGGGAATAATTTTCCCTGCCAATTTAGATATGGAAAAATTATTCCCAATTTATAAATATTTACATCAAACTTTTCTCCTCAGTAGGCCGGAAAAAAAATATTTGAACTGAAATTACATATAAATCTTTCCCCAATTCCCTATTCCCAGGGAATTACCAGAATAGTGCCACAGGAACCCAATTTTGGTCGAAAAACATCAAAAAAATTTATGAGTTTTACCTTTGTTTCACATACTAGACGTAAATATTGAATTTTTCCGCTGTTTCTATCAAACAATTATATGATTTAATGTTTTAAGTCTAGAAGGTAAGTAAAAACAACTGTAATTCTCATAATTTTTATTCGCATTTTTGGACCAAAATTCGACCCCAGAGACGAAAGTTAACATTATTAATTGTTCATAGGGAGATTGATTGATTGATTGGACTGTAAGACCAAGTTCTTGACAAGTGTCCCGGATAACGCCGGGCCTATTCCTACAGCCTGTTTACACATAACAATAGGAAGGATAGGAAAGGTTTTTTTTTTTTGGGACGGAACGACCCGGTTTCAGACACCTAGCGATCGTACGGCACAACACAATCTAATCTACTAGAGGAAGGATAAAGGCTTAATAGGTTTAATGGATAACGATGGTATTGGCATTCAACAATTGCTTCTCTAAATCAGCAACCTGAGAAAAAATTATTATTTTTTCGTACATCTGGAAATTTCCTGCAATTTAATTCTAAATTAATGCTTTCCGGCTTTCTAAAATCTAAACAAAATTGATTGATTGAATCAGCTCGGTTACAGACACCTAGATAAAGTCGAGAGTTAATAACACAATGACAACACAAATCTAATCTACACAATCAACAATTAGATGCTTCATTAGCCAAAACGATTAACTCCATAGAACAAGAAGTTGAGCAAAATGAGAAAATACAAAAATGATTTTTAAAATTTCTTGTAAATTGCAACTTTAGTTACTTTTAACTTTGTCATTTAGTGGTGTTAACACTTATTGTTACAGAAATTTGTTTTGAATATGTATATACAGTTAGAAGCCAATCAAGTGCTATTGATTGATTGATTGATTGATTGGACTGTAGAACCAAGTGCTAGCCAAGAGTCCCGGATAACGCCGGGCCTATTCCTACAGCCTGTTTACACATAACAATAGGAAGGATAGGAAAGGTATTTTTTTTTTTTTTTTTTGGGACGGAACGATCCTGTTTCAGACACCTAGCGATCGTACAACACAATTCTAATCTACTTCTAATCTACTAGAGGAAGGATAAAGGCTTAATAGGTTAAATGGATATCGATGGTATTTGTCTTCAACAATTGCTTCTCTAAATCAGCAACCTGAGGAAATAAATTTATTATTTCACTTGCATCTGGAAATTTCCTGTAATATAATTCTACATTAATACTTTTCAGCTACCTAAACAAAATTGATTAATTAGATCATCCCGATTACAAATACCTAGGTAAAGCCAATAGTTCATGAACTAATGACAACACAATTCTAATCTACACAACCGGCAATTAATATTTCAAAGAAATATTATTTCATAACATCTAAAGATTCCTGCATTAAATTCTAAATTAATCTACCGGTTTCCTAAATAATATAAATATTTATTAATTTAATCCTCTACAACTCCACAACTTACAATATAATTTCCTGAAACCATAGTTATTTGAATTATATTAATAATAAATTGAATTATATTAATAATTAATTATTTAATTAATATTAAATTATTAATAATTTCACTCATATAACAATAGGAAGGATAGGAAAGGTTTTTTTTTTAGACGGAACGACCCGGTTTGAGACACCCAGCGATCGTACGGCACAACACAATTCTAATCTACTTCTATTCTACTAGAGGAAGGATAAAGGCTTAATAGGTGCAGCAACCTGAGAAAAAATATTATTATTTCACGTGCATGTGGAATTTCCTGAAATATTATTCTACATTAATATTTTTCGGCTTCCGAAACAAAAATTGATTGATTGAATCGGCCTGTTCTGTTTATAGACGCCTACAATCACAACACAATTCTAGTCTACAAAATCAGCAATTAATATTTCAAAAACATATTATTATTTTACAAGCATCTGTAGATTTCCTGAAATTTAATTCCAAATTAAAATTTTCCGGCTTCCTAAATAATATAAACATTTATTAATTTAACTCCTCAACTTACAATAGAATTTTTGTAAACCATATATGTAGTTATTTGAACTACAATATATGTATTTACAATTACTCTAAAATCCATTAGTATTTAACCCTTGAATTGAGCAACCACAAAATAGTAAAGAAAAAAAAAAAACAAAAAAAAAACAAAAAACTCAAAAAGTTGCATCGAATAAGTGAGGCATCCCGAAGGTAATGCTTCCTAGAAAACTACTAATGTTTATATTTCAAATAAATTTAGCTGATTTCGTAAAAATTTCAAATGCGTTACTAATTTGGTTACCAAAGAATATTCGATTAATTACCAAATCTACATAGGACATATTTATCCCATACTCAAAGGAACTTTAACATTCCTCAACCAATCACCATGAAACATGGTATGCAGAATTGGGTTGCCACTCCAGCATAATGCTCAATTAAACTAGGCCATCTATCAACAAATGATGGTCAAATTCGGTGTGCGAAGCTGTATTTTAACGAAATTTTGGGATTCGGCAATAATGAATGGAATCATGCCGTTATCGGTTAGGAATCATGCCGTTATCTCAAATTTAGTTTGTAGAGCTGGGCTAGGGTTCTAATAAACTAAGAACCCATCAACCTGCATCGGTACTCCAACGCGTCCCTCCGATGAAGCCCCACAGCCCGACAACTCCGAGCCGAACCCGGTCATACCCCCACCCCAGCCACCGCCAAATCACGCACGCAGAAATTAGTTAAATCTCCACCAAGTTCCGCTTACGTGACCCGGCAATAGCCGTAGCAGGGAAACGGCCAAGGTCCAATCAGAATGTACAACTGCAGAATCCCACCAAAAAGACACGTCAAAATCCCGAAACAGATTTAAAAGAAGTTCTAGAGTTCGATTTTAATTACATAAATTATCTACCAATTATAAACATTATAATAATAAATAATAATAACGCCTATAATCAACCTGCATCGGTACCCCAACGCGTCCCTCCGATGAAGCCCCACAGCCCGACAACTCCGAGCCGAACCCGGTCATACCCCCACCCCAGCCACCGCCAAATCACGCACGCAGAAATTAGTTAAATCTCCACCAAGTTCCGCATACGTGACCCGGCAATAGCCGTAGCAGGGAAACGGCCAAGGTCCAATCAGAATGTACAACTGCAGAATCCCACCAAAAAGACACGTCAAAATCCCGAAACAGATTTAAAAGAAGTTCTAGAGTTCGATTTTAATTACATAAATTATCTACCAATTATAAACATTATAATAATAAATAATAATAACGCCTATAATATATGTACACATTATATATCTCTATCTCACACATGAACTTAAATTACATTGGGTGAAGAAAATGAATACAATTATGAGCCCCTGTCGAAGTGCAGAACTGATGGGCCGAACCATATTACATGCCAGTACTATAGGGTGGCATGGAGCTATGCAATGTGCACATGGTTACGAAAACCTATTAGCAGTACGTTCCCGTGACGTGAAAAGCGAACTGCGAGAGAGTTTCGGTCCCAGAACGGATTGCAAAGATTAAATAATAATAAAAAATAAAAATAATAATAATTAAGGGAAACGACGCGTTTATTACTTTTACCTCGGTGCCGGTTTATAAATTTTGAAAAGGGTGAAACCTTAATTAGGTTGAATTATTGAAATCAAATGAGATAACCGCAGTGGACATAATTCAATTCTGAGAAAAATGGGTGATCTAAAGAAAATTTGGTGAATTTGTTGAGAACCATGTCAGCTAGAAAAACTAATCAGCGCTTCCCATCAAGAGGTGGGGACAATTTATAGAATTCTGTATTCTGACCAAATATATTAAGAATTCTAAGGCCAATTAAAATATCCGGAGTGTTAGCTGGATTTTCAACCAATTCCATTTTCATTTCAACTGATTGATTAACTGATTGGAATATGTGACCAAACCTAAGTAAGATTCCCGCTTGACGCCGGACACAACTTCACGCTCTTGTGCATAAAACAAGATAATGTAACAGGAAAGGTGAATTAATTAGTATGTAAATTGACCCGGTTTCAGACACCTAAGTAGTCAATAGTTAGTAAATTGTTAGTTGAAATGTAATGTAAGACAGTTAGTACAAGACAACACAATTATTTAATATATTATGGAATAATACCCAGCAATCAGAATCATAAAAATATATTAAATTATCGGAAATATAACTTATACTATTTCCAGTGATTGTTTTTACTATTAGGAATACTAATAAAAAGTGATAAAATATTGAAGTTTGAATAATAAAATTAAAGCAGTTAAATGTAATGATTTGTATTACCTAATTAATCCAACTCAATTATCCTGATAAATATTAAATAAAATAAATTAAATAAAATAAAATTGAATTCAAACTACCAAACAATTAGTACAATATAATAGTACTCGTCACTGCCGTCATCTGAAAATCCAACTAAAATCTAAATATAAAGACTAAAACCACATTTACACCATAGCTCCTTTAATAGTATAATAGTATATATTTTACTAATAAAGTATTTCTCTCGTCCAGTTTACACCATAGTGGTGTGAACACATTATAATAGTTTATTACTCATATATTTCATTAAAATTTAAAAAAAGAAAGTTATCTTTTATCACAATAAACAAGAAAAATTAGAAGAATGACTAAAATGACATTTCGTATCTAAAAAATATTATATAGTATCGTTCTCACCGCAAACATTATACCAATACTTATTAGATACGTAGAACACTTTAATTGCAAAAAAGTATGTAATAAAGTAGCAAAGTATTTTACTTTGAGTTTACATCATCATACTTTTATGATACATACTCTTATACTACTGGTATAAACGTGGTATAATTAGAATCAAAATTATAATTTCAGGAACTTCAACTCTTTCTAAATACTAAACAAAGTAAAAAATTAAATCATATATTTACAATTATTAATAAGTAACAAAAAAATTTCACTTTTTCCGAATAAAACCTGTCAATATATAATATAATATAATTCAGTGATAGGTTAGGTTTCAGTGGTTGACACTTAGGCCATTTTTGGCCCATTGTGATACCACGCATTCATGCTACATCATTAACCCATTCACCTACTCACACAATTACAGTATACCACCTGCACATTGCAAGCTCCATGTCAACCTGTACATTGACATGGACGTTGGGTTGGGAATTCTGCGCTCCATCAGAGGGTCATAGTTGTGTTTATAACATCACCGATTGTAATCGATGAAGAAAATTCCATTTGCATCTAGCCTCTGATGGGATTCGAACCCAGTACCTCCCGGTCCAAGTGCCGAAGCTTTAACCACTGCACCACTTGTCCGGTTAATTCAGTGATAATTAGTTCAACTTTTAAATAATTGGAGATAAATATAAATAAACTTACATCTCGGCATAATTAAGACTTAAACCAGAATTATTTTCCCCAGAAAAACAAATTTTGAATCAAACCATAATTAAAACCACTATGCAGGCCTGCACACAAAATCTTGATTAGTTAATTTAAAATAATGTTAAAGTAGACATGACATGAAATTTACCCTAAACCGAAAAGAAAATAAATTGGTAAAGTTAAATAATTAGGTAGTAAACAAATTTATAAATACAATACTAAAGTTATGTCTTAATGATTAATCAATTACCCAAAGCCGTGACAATTCGCGATGAAATCTCAAGTTCTTTTTTTTTAATAAAACCTGAAAATACTATCGATTATCATTTCGCTGTCTATGTCAAAATATATAAATATAATATAAAATAATAATAATAATAGCAACAAGACACAATATACTTTACAAGGAAAACAATTACGGACTTGTTACTGTAAAGTAAAGGTTCTACAAATTTTATTTTATTTTATTTCCATACTTAACGCATGCCTATCATGCTTAGTTTCGGTTTTTACGAACATATTTTCTTCATTTACACACAATACTATGATAAAGTCGAACGAGAATTGTGTGTGGGTGTGTGTTCCACAATATAACCTGCAGAATGCATCCGTGCCAATCACACACACACACACGACACAAACAAAACAACAAAACTTTTAAGAAGGATATCAAATATACGTACAAACAAAAACACAAAATTAAGAAATCCTCAGTTAGAAGCCAATCAAGTGCTATGATATAATATTAAAAACAAAAAAAAAAAAAAAAAAAATCAAAAAATGGAGTTAATCGGTTTGGCTTGTGAACCATCCAATTAATAATTCAAAGAAATATTATTTCAAGTGCATCTGTAAATTCCTGAAATTTAATTCTAATTAATATTTTCCGGCTTGCTAAATAATATAAATATTTACTAATTTAATCCTCCTGCAATTCCACACCTCACAATATAATTTCCTGAAACCATAATTATTTAAATTATAATACAAATTACTCTAAAATTCATTAGTATTTAACTCTTGAATTGGCAACCACGATGTGAAGCATCCCAAAGGCAATGGTTCCCGGAAAACTGTCAATTGTATTCAATGCCAGATTGACTACCGGATTGGATATTTCAAATAAATTTAGCTACATTTCAAATGATTTATTAATTTTGGTCACTAACAAATATTCGTTTAATTACCAAGTAAATTATACATACTACACAGGTCATATTATGCCATGCTCAATGGAGCTTTACAGCTCCTCAACCAATTACTGTCAAATATGGTATGCACAATTGGGTTGACGCTCTAAAATAATGCTCAAATGAACTAGGTCATCTCTCAACAAATGATGGTCAAATTCGGTGCGCAAAGCTGAATTTGACGAAATTTTGGGATTCGGATATAATGAATGAAACTAGGTCATTTCCTAACCGATAATTTTCTATTTTAGTTTGTAGAGCGGGACTAGGGTTTTAATAAACTAAGGTCAACTTGTTTTGGGGTTTTTAGAGTCTTTTTTGTGGTCAAATAGTTCGATAATTTTGAATAGAACTTGACAGAATTGGGTGGGGATTTAAAAATGGATTGTAGAGAAATTCTGGAATTTGATTCGGCCATACTAGGTAATTGCTTAACTAATTATGTTTAAATGTGGTATATTGAGCTGAATCGATAAATAATCCTCGATGAAGTTCTGGATTTTCTTCAAAATAAATTTGAAAATAATCAGCCAAATAAATATCCAGTTCCTACATACACAATAGCTGAACCAAACTTGGCCTTAACCCGCTAAGAGATGACTCACTCAAATCCAGCTTTCCCAAAACTAAAGTTTGCTCAAATTCCAATTCAACCCAATTCATACCCAAACATTATTGTATGCATCTTCCGCAGTATACCGTCTAGAAACAGATTACTGAGACAATTCCGCATATATCTCAATCAATCAAAAAAGATCAAGGTTTACGTGAGGTGATGGTACGAACGGAAGATAGAATCAAATCAATCGATATTTGTGTCTGACATTCTCATATGTAATTGCGAACCTGTTTCGAGAAATATTATTGAACCAGAGAGATTATATTACAGAAAATAGCGCCAGCGCAGTAAACAATCTATAAAAGAGTCAACATAAAAAGGCCAAGGGATATCACATGAAAAAATTACTTGTTATTAAAAACGAAAATAAACATAAAAACCATGTTCCCTTCGCCATACCGTAACACAAATGAGGCCCTTTTAAACCAGTCTACAAAAAATATGTTATTTATATTATTTGAAATTTGAAATTTTCATCATACATTATTAATAGTTAGAAAATTAATTTAAGTAAACAAATTATAAACCTATTAAATAATCATAAAAATCAGTTAATAACCAATAATAATAACGCCTATATGTACCTTTTATATATTTACAATCATACATGAATTTAAATTCCATTGGGTGAATCCACACGAGGACTCCTTTGTGACCGATTTCTGGCCTCAAAATATCATTCACAGACGCATACAAGTTTCATGAGTGATTGATTCATCGATAAGAATCATTTTTGCAATGTCCGCGCATAGTCTATCGAAAATAAGGGTCCCATTTGAAACACGATATTTTAAAACGCGATATTTCAAAACACGATACGGCACAAAACGCGACATGGCACAAAACGCGCCATTTCAAAACGCGATACTTCAAAACGCGATACAGTACAAAACGCGATATGGTACAAAACGCGATACTTCAAAATGCGATACTCCAAAACGCGACACGGTACAAAACGCGATATGGTACAAAATGCGATATCTCAAAACGCGATATTTCAAAACGCGACATGGTACAAAATGGGATATGGTACAAAACGGGAGTTTAGGATCGGGTTATATCAGGCGGGTGAAGGGGAAATTTAATTTTAGTTTATAGGAATTTAAAAATCGATAGGAACGATAGTATAATAGGATCGGTATCAGCGTTCCGAAACATCGCGTTTCGAAACATCGCGCATTGCACCACATCGCGCCCTGCACCATATCGCGCTTCGCACCCTGAAACATCGCATCCTGTACCATATCTCGTTTTGTCATATCTTGCCTTGAAATATCGCATTTTGAAATATCGCGTTTCGAGCGGATCCGCCAAAATAGTTTATCGAAAACAACTTTCAGAAAATTATTAATTATTCATAGGGAGAGAAAAAATATTTTCCAAAATTAACTTTTTATAACGGGTCGTAGAAAAACAATTTTTCAAATTGCTACTAATAAAATAATTCAAACCAATGTTGAATAAATGGGGGACGAATAACACAGAGAGAAAATGACTAAGCAAAATGGAAAAAATTAGAAGGAAACGGAAACACATACCCATTCGGCAAACCAGATTGTCTCATCCAGCAGATCCGGGACCTAGAACAGAAGTAACGTTCAGTTACTATCTGCTAGGATTATAAAAAGAATCAGTTATCTCATGAAAATTTATGTCCTATCGATAAGTATTTAGACCTCACTACTACCAGTTACCTTAAATTATAGCGTAATTTATTTTAACTTGTAACTTGCTAACTTTGTTATGTTTAGCTTTGTAATTTAGTTCGATTCCAGTGTAAGCAGTTAATTTTTAGTCGCCACATTTAAAATATAATTTAATATCTTCTCTTACACCCACTAAATTAGAAACGTACAGTTAATATAATAAACCACCACATCATTTAAAAGGTCATAACCGTTCACATATATCATGTTACTCTTATAAATAATACAACTTATGTTAACATTCACACAATTTATCAACCTGTCAAAATTAAACATGAATATTTCTGTTAGCTCATGATATTTCAATTATTAAACAAAAAACTTACCTCGTTTTTGTTATTTTTTCTAATTCATTCAGAAGATGTAGAAAAGTTAAAATTTCTTTAAATATAAATCAATAGTCCCAAACATAATGTATTTTAATGAAGACATCATAAATCGATCCTAATCGATCATATCATCAATTTTCCATATATAACTACAAACTACATAGCGAGCAAAACAACTATCCACTTTTGTTTTAAAAAATTATGTTTAAAACTCTAAGATGAACTTGTTACAAAAAAAGGCTTCCTGTGGTGATGCCCAAAAACAAAACAACTCTATGATCATTATCAGCACGATCATAAATCATACATTAAAATACAAAATAAAGATTTTAGGTTATTGAGATGGCGCATTCATCATGATCGCAGTTTTTTTGTAACATTATTTCATCTCATCTTCATCTTTTTTGATTCATTCTTCCTATGTATTGTTTAGGTAATGAATATCCAAACGAAGATTAATCTATATAAATGGGGATATCCATTTTATATTTTGAAGATTAATCGATTTCAATATACACTTCAACCATAAACTAAAGACGTTTAATTAAAATTCTAAATTATATTAATAATAATTAATAAATCTCACCTTTTTCAAAAATTGATCACTTATTCGAAAAGCCGCGAACATTTTGTTGATAGAGTAATTTACGATCGAGATCATTAATCATATATGTTTTCCTTTTTTTTCAATTGTTGCATCGTATAAAATTAGCATTTCACGATTGGTCCCTAATGAAATTACATGGATCGAAAGATTATTACGCGTATCGTGTTCTCTATATTTCTGGACCTCACACACTTTCTACTTTTGTTTTAATTAATTTTCGTTATATAATATGCCATGGGTTTTATGACGTACAAAGTTAGCTAGTAGTCAGTTACTGATTGAAATGTGTTTTTCTTTCGAGTCATAAAACAATACACAAAATTCTGTTTGTATATCTAATCGTTATATGTATCGGAAAATTTTGAAATTTTCTTGGAATTTTTAAGTAAGTAATTTTAAATAATTTTAATGGATGTATAGCTGACATGAACCGGGCGCTAAATTTATAAATAGATGCGTAACGTAGGTGCGATTTGATTTTTAATCAAAATTTAAAATATGTTTGTACATACGGTATTTTTCTCCAGCCACAGCACTAGCACATTATACATCTGGTAAATTTTAACTGTACGAATGACCCGTTAAACGGAAAACTTAATTTATGGATCAACCTACTATTCTGTTTAATTTGAAAGGCTATGTTCTAATATGATCGTTATGGTTTGAAGAGTCTTTCAAAGCACATATTATTAATTCTACCAAGCTTTTCTTCCAATCTCTTAAACTTTTGCAGCTTTAAAGTGATAGCAGATGTTGCGGGCATTTGAAAAAATATTATAGTGTAAGTAGTAAAATACTTTACAGGTTTCTTTTAAAAAACAATGTCAGTTACAGATATTGCCTCTTTAGTTAGAAATTTATTACACTCCGGAATTCTCGTAAATCACAGAGCAATATTCGACCCTTAATTTTACGTAAGAGAAGTTTGATTAAATAAGAGAAACAATATGCAATACTGGATTATTTTAAAATCTTCTAGTCTATATATTATGTAACCAACTGGGGTTCGGGGGTTTCTTTTAACGTTAGGTTTATTTGGTGGCTCAATTTTAAGACATAAAATTTATGACAAATTGACAGAAAACCTCACAACAGTTAAAAAGTGTAAATGGACATATAAAGGGTGTCACAAAAACCGGTTCAGATTTGACATGTCGGTTATTTTGGCTCTGGCAGCACTAATGTCATTCTTTCTTTGACAGAAACTCAGTATATTATTTCTAGTTGACTAAACGATTCGCTTAACGCTTCAACAAAAGTGGGAAATGCCGGAAATTTACTTCCACAACAAAGACAATTGGTTCGAAATCGCAAGAAAATGTACCAAATTTGGTCAAAACACGCGGCTCACGCCCAATGGTATCAATTAGTTTGTGCATAAAGTTTGTGCAGTTCGAGATGAGATCAAAATGGCACATATTTGGTTTAATAAATGGCACATATTTGGTTCATTTGAAATAAGAAAATTCTTTGTTTCAATGTCACCCAAATAGGCCACCAACTATTTACCCTACCCCTTATATAAATTATACATCTCTAATTCCTTATGGTTTTTTACTCTATTTCTCTATTTTACTGTTCAATGGAACTGGAAATATTTAGCCAACGAATTTATTTGATTATTACTTTTTTCTTTTTTGATATTTTCTTTATTTTCTATTTCAATTTTTGTTAGACCAAATGATGTTTTGTTTTCGAAACGTCTTTGTCAATTTAAGTTGTTGTATTAATTGTAAGAAACTATCCAAGAATAATAGTTTAGATTCGCCTAATTCCCAAAAATATGTGGCTTGAAGAAAACCAGTCTGAGTACTTTCTTGTTTCTTAATCAAAATTAAATGCCAATTATTATTAGTGAAATTTGTATACATAAGTACATATTATTGATTTTATAAATGATTTGGAATTTCCGGTACAAGTATACATAGTTATACAACTTTTAACTGATCAACGTTCACATATTAAAAATAATGAGAGTTATTTGGTTTGGTGCCCCGAAACAACATAAAAATGGGTCGAGTGTAACAATATTTTCTAAATTGGATATAACCTAAATAATTAAGAGATCAAAATATTAAAATATGAGATCATTCGATAAAATTGCTTTTAAATTTAATATTTTGGTTCAATCGTGCAAATATTTTTTGTTGCTGAAACAATTTTGATTGATTCCGAAAACTATTTGATTGACTTTTATTTGATTTATGTTGAATATATTAATGTTTGAAATTGATAGTCATTGTAATAAAGCTTTTAATTGAGTTTTGGTTTATATATAACTACATTTGTATATATAATTGTCCATATGGATATGAGTTGGATTCAGCTTAAGAAAATCTATTTTTATTAAAAAATACAAATTTAGACAGCGTTAACTCAACTGTATGAACAAAACAGACCACCCTTTATTCACAAAATAACTACTGTGCAATAATATATTATATACACGAAAAATAATCCTAAATTTGTTTTGAGCGTAATTAAACTTGATAATCATAAAAACCCCAATAAATAAAAATGCCATTCAACCGTTTTTTCGGTATACACGTACAAATGATCTGTTTTAAACCGAATTTGTAATATGAAACGATCCTCATCCAAGAATAAAAAATCTGTTCTAATTTCATATCACATGATATCACATTGAAGAGGCCACTTTTTCTTGTCTCGTCTATAACGAAGATCGCTCTACGCACAGACAGAAACACACAATAGAGATATTATTTACCGCACATTGATCGCTACAAGTATAATCATTACTTGATCATTCAAGTATGATCGATATTCTATAACTTATTTTTTAAATCTACAAAAGCACGAGACAATGATTTTCACGGTGAAATTCATTTTTAAAAAGATCATATGATCACCACATGAACATCTTGTATACACGATCCTACTATTCGCAATATATTGATAATGATCATCACATTATTACGATCACTGATCATATGATGATCAAAAAATTCTCGAAACCCACATTATGGTAGCATTTCGATACAAACCCGTGAACAAAACGAATATACAAATCGGATTTTAACAACACACAGAACAGAAAAAAAATTACTTTTGTATTTGTTTGGAGATTTTAAGGATTATACAAAATATAGAATAATAAAAGAAAATTATGAATAGAAAATAGATTAGAGGTGCTAAGAATCAGGATAATAAGGTATTTTTCTACTTTTAAGAAATGAACAAAGTAGAAGTTTTTATGGATTTCTTTGGATTAAAACACATTTGTGTTGTGTCGATGTATATCAACAGATCAATTGATTTAATGTAGATAAACACACATACGTACACAGGATATAAATAAACATAATATTTTTGTTTTGATATACACAAGAAATTTAAGGAATTTTGAGGATATTTAAACGGATCAGTGGAAATTATAAAAAGAGGACAATAACAAATTGATCGGTTGATATTATGTATACTAGTTATAAAGGCATGTGTCGGATAATTTTATCAACTGCTGCAGTTTTAATGTATATACAGTAGACCAAAGAGATAGAGAATAGACGAAAGACTTAACCGATTAGCGCACCCTGTTCATCTTATACTTCAGCTATTTCAGATCGCAGCTGGAATATGTAGTCCCATGTACGGTGCCCTTTCTACCAATCTCACATTGGCAGAATTGAAAGTATTCAGAAATAAGTGTTATTGTTTTTAATGAGAGGAACTGATTGGGACTATCAACATGAGCTTGTTTGCCACATAAACGTAGCTCGTCTGATGTAAAAATTATAATATCTTCACTCTGGCTATTAGGCGAAAATTATTTCGGGCAACGCTCATTGGCAGATACTCCTGGGAAAAACGCACTCATCTTACATTCTTGGAAGCCTATTAATTTATGATCCTACCGCGAACCTTCGACAGCACGATTTTTAAAACCAGAACTTCATAGAACTAATTATGGTGATTATGAAGCAATTAATGAAGTGACAAAAATGTTTAATGAAGAAAGCTGAAGAAACACTTTTCATAATTTTAATTTCTAATTTTAGTTTTTTTACGTTTATTTTTGGAATCATATACGTACTCGATTTCAACAACTACTAGCTCACAAGCAAGGGAGGTGCCAAAACAGTGAGAAAACGAAATCAATTGGATGGATAATATTTCGACATGATTAATTTTGTTTAAAAACAAAATTGTGCCTGTGTGCGCACACACGACTGAAATATTATTTGTATTATATACAGGGTGTTTTGCAGGTGGACCGACAACGTTTTATGGCTGATTGAGGGGGTCATTTGGAAGCTTTCATCCCATGGAACCGATGTCCTAAGACTCACGGTGACTGAGATATGATATTTTTAAGTTTTTTTTTTAAATTACCCAAAATTTCACCTTTAAATGGTCATAACTTTTTTGTTTGTAGACGTAAAGACACGAAATAACTTTTATTGTATTCTGCAATTTTATTCTAAATAAATAATTATTTAATACAATCGGGTTAAGAAAAATGAGTTAGGGCTTCCAAATCATAAAAAATGTATAAAAGTATTAAAAATATCTAACTTCTATATGCATTTTAAAAAAACTAGCGATTGTTTTGAAACAACTTTTATTTTAAAAACTTCTCTAGTTTATGCCCTTTCCAATGGTATGCTACATGCTATAGAAATCATTCACTTTGTGGTCAAAATAAGAAATACTACAATATTTCGCCGGGGTCAGGTCAGAATATACGTTTTAAGTTATTGAAAATTTTTTATTCAACTTCATTTATTAGATTTTGTTTAAAACGCACTCCTCCACTCCGTATGCATGCAAGGTACATTTTTCTTATCTCCGCAAGGTTGTTGTGCGAGGTTGAATTTAATTTTTCATATTTTTAAATGCGCCTTAAATGCGCCTTTAAATGCGCTTATCATTTCAATTAAAATTTCTAATGTAGGTACTTTTGTTGCGAACAGTAATTGCTTAGCAGGTCCCCAGACGTAGAAATCCAAGGGTGAGAGGTCTGGGGACCGTGCGGGCCAAGGACTAGGGTCACCCCTATTAGGGTCACCGGTATTTAATTAGTAAATAAATAAATTAAGACCCCTACCAATATGAGTTTGGGAATGAATCATCCAAGTATTATCTTAACGTTCGTTGGTTATGTGCCGTATTTACGTTTAATCGTTAAGAATTTTTTCTTGCGTTTGTCTTCGCTGTTGTTACGGTACCTAACTTTAGTAACGAAGAATATGCTGACATGTTGTTGACGTATGGTAGTGCTAATTGCAATGCGCGTGAAGCGAGAAGAATTGACAGTGATACCCTGAATGATGTTTACCGCACCACGAAACTTGCTCAACAACCTATCGACATTTGAGGAAAACCGGCAGCTTTCATTTTCACGAGTCTCGGGTGCATGTAAGGCAACATAATGTTGCAGTCGATAGAAGAATAATACAATCTTTTGACGAGGATTATGTAAGGCACATAAACAACCAACAGTAAGAGAATACTTAGATGATTCATTTCCAAACTCATGGATTGGTAGAGTTAATAGCCCTATTTCTTGGCCCGCCCAGTCCCCAGACCTCACACCCTTAGATTTCTGCGTCTGGGGACCTGCTAAGCAATTACAGTACGCAACAAAAATACCTACTTTAGAAATTTTAATTGAAATAATAAGTGGCGCATTTAAAAATATGAAAAATTAAATTCAACCTCGCACAACAACCTTGGAGATAAAAAAATGTACCTTGCATGCATACGGAGTGGAGGAGTGCGTTTTAAACAAAATCTAATAAATGAAGTTGAATAAAAAATTTTCAATAACTTAAAACGTATATTCTTAAACCTGACCCCGGCGAAATAGTATTTCTTATTTTGACCATAAAGTGAATGATTTCTATAGCATGTAGCATACCATTGGAAAGGGCATACACTAGAGAAGTTTTTAAAATAAAAGTTATTTCAAAACAATCGCTAGTTTTTTTTAAATGCATATTGAAGTTAGACATTTTTTATACTTTTATACATTTTTTAGGATTTGGAAGCCCATAACTCATTTTTCTTAACCCGATTGTATTAAATAATGATTTATTTAGAATAAAATTGCAGAATACAATAAAAGTTATTTCGTGTCTTTACGTCTACAAACAAAAAAGTTATGACCATTTAAAGGTGAAATTTTGGGTAATTTAAAAAAAAAACTTAAAAATATCATATCTCAGTCACCGTGAGTCTTAGGACATCGGTTTCATGGGATGAAAGCTTCCAAATGACCCCCTCAATCTGTCATAAAACGTTGTCGGTCCACCTGCAAAGCACCCTGAATATATATTATTATTAAAAACGTTATAAATTTCAATTTTATTTTATTTCATCCACCATAAATACAAAGGCGCAGGGCGTACGGCATCAGCGTACGGCTCGGGAAAGCGCCTGCGGTGTGCAGTGAGAGGCGAACCAAAAAAATTAATTATATTTTTGATTAAATGAATTTGTTAGCGTTCTTCTTTATGGTTTCCAGTGGCACTATTCTGGCCTTCACAAGGAATAGGGAATTGAAAAAAATGTTTTCATTGCATTTTAGCCTAAATTATATTTTTCTGGCCGTTGGAATTAGGTTATTGTAAATATTTTCAAAACAAAGTTGATTGGAACTTTTGTTACCCAAAAATTTTATAGAGAAAAATAATTCCCAATATATCTTTGTTTCGAAAATATTTACACCCAATTAATTTCAACAGTACAGGCGAGAAAAATATAATTTACAAAAAATGCTATGAAAATATTTTTCCCAATTCCACATTCCCAAGGAAGCCCGAATCGTGCCAAAATTTAGCTTTCTCTCAATTCTAGTTGAGTGTATAACCAAGCGTATGTGATATCATTTGGAGCACAAATGCATATATTTATTTTCTATAAGCATTTCACCTGGAAAACTTTTGTAAAATAACATGGCCATCATCATGTGCAATGCCTATTCTACACCTACACATTAATTTACAAATAACTAAAATCTGTACACAAATTTTGTTCGAAACCCGAGACTTGCGAGATTATAGTAGTGTTCTGTGTATTTGTGTTTCATTTAAAATTTGCAAATGCAAATTATGCTTTAAATAAAATTTAATATTATATATTAATTTATTTAATTTTAGTTTTAAAATAACTGTAACTGTAAATTTCGTGTTTTTGCGAAAAAAAAATATTTATTCGATATGGCATTGAAAAAATCCAACCAAACGTTTGTTGCTTATCACGGGAAATAATATAGTACTTATTTCAATAAAATATAGGACCCCAAACCTTTGTGGCTTATTATCGGAGAGCTTACTATATAATGCTCTAAGTTTATTCTATGAAATATAGTAATATTTATCACAAACTCGGTACTGGTTATCATAAAAATAATAGAATATCTTTATTAAATGGTGATATTTACTATCACACGAGCATCCTAATCATTTGGAAATTTGTGTTAATACTGATAGTAATTTTTGCTATAATAATCTTAAATGTTTCAATATAGTATTGTTGCATTTGTAATATGAAATGTCTTGAGAATTATGGTACAGTCTGCTGAGTAATATAGCCATATGTATAATTCAGCATGGTACATTTTCCACGACATATTAGCGGTCACTGCTTCATAGTAGCGGTCACTGCTTCGTATAGCACTACGTTTATTTAAACATGGTACTCGTATACTTTCCATGACTTTAGTATGTTTTTTCACAATTCTGGTAGCGTCAACTGGGTTGTATAGCTATATTTTTAAATTAGTATACGTATTATGGTTTCGAAGATTCGGAAAGTAATCGGTCATTTGAAATAGTAAATTTTGCTACGGATCGTTAGGATTTTCATATTGGAATAAGTGTTAAATAAAATTCAATTTAGATTTGTTAATTAGTTACTGACATTTTATTTTATTTGAATATACATTTATTATAAAATATAATTTGTATTGTAAATGTAAGATATAATATCACGCATTGTTTAATTTTACAACATTTGATCTCGTGTTTAACCCTTTCAACGTATTAATGTTAGATTTAATCTAAAACTTAAAAGGCTAGATTCGTTTATTTCGAATTATGTTTTTCGGTCAACAAAAACATATTTTTGAAAATCTAAATATTTCATTCACTACCTAATATTGATACTAACTTATGTTTATTTCTTAAAAATCCTTTTATTTTAAAAAATGTTGGTTCATATTTATTCTTTTCGTTTAAATTAATCATCATTTTATGTGCTTTTACGTTACGATAACGGCAAATTCAAAATATGATATGATATGATATTTTACAACGTACGGCAGCTGTTAAGCTGGTATTCTATAACATACTACATGCAATTTAGTATGTCCATGTCCATAGATGATACATTCCTTTGATGACGCAGCAACTGAATGACTTGAGCACATGCACTACTACTACTGTATTCGATTATCACTTAATCACCCAAGAATTGTATCAACCTGAGACAAGATTCGGTGACCGAACTGACTAGGTATCCTGATCCTACGAAGTTCTCTAATTCTACAGGATAAGGATGTGTTATAGGTTCTAATAATAGAAGAACTACAAGAGCACACTGCCGTTATACAACGAACCCCAGTTCGGTTTTTTCTTCTTCTATAATTACCAATTACCAGTTTTCTAATCCCCGTTAATATTTTGACCTTTCATGGTTTGTGAAAAAGTAAGTAGTTTGTTAGTAAGGATAAGTAACTTTGAAGATGAAGAAAACATAAGAAGTTTTGTTGGTTTAATCCGTCCTTCCAATCACCTTAAAGATGAGAAGCGTAAGCTTTTCACGTTTTATCCTTCTCCAGTCATCAATCCAGTCAAAAACGAATCGTACTCGAGAACTATGCTGACCCAGGCCCTGCCTACATTCTCATATTAAAGGTAATATAAGGAAAGGATTAATTAATCACAGAAACGACTAAGGCGCCACGCAGCAAAGTCATTATGTAACTAATATGTTAATAAATTATTTATATAATTTGTTAAGTAACTGCACACACACGCTCTTTATAGATAAGAATGTTAATTTGTTAATTTTAATCAGTTATGATTAGGTATAGGATTCCTAAATTTCATCATATGTATCTATCGTCCTCAGTCATAGCACGACTGGAGTAATAATTCAATTGGTATCCATCAATAGGTCATCTCACCTTATGCTGTATAAATTTGCTGCACTAACACCTACCCAACGGCTTCTAATCCGAGAGGAATATGTACGTAAAAAATCGACAGCATGTTTATACATATGATGACCTTATAATTCTTAGTCTATTGTCGCTTATTAAAATTCAGTTCAGTATTGTCATATATTTAGCTACTTTATGCTAATCATTTCAATCATTTACTATACAACATTCAATGCTCCTAAATTACATAGATAACACACTTGAATCCAATTAGACAGAGTCCAGTTAACAACACTTCAATGCAAGAAGCCTTTAGGATGAGTTCGTTTAATAGATATAAATAGTAAAATACGAGACATCTTGAACAAAATGTTATAACTACGCTCTTCCCTAGGATTCTGATATGTTATTTTAAAAAAACAATGTAAATAATAAAATAAATAAATATAAAATAATTCAAAGTAATAATTACTCCAATATTAACGTTAAATCATATTTTCTTTCCAATTACGTATTGGGAACTATTAGCAAGATCTTCACTATTAAAAGTGGCATCTGTTAATTAACACACGAGTTAACTGTTAGCCATCATTTGTAAATTTAATATTTCGGAAAACATATTCGCCTTCAATTATACTTCAGTTATAAATCTAAGATACAGTCATAAATATAATCATCAACCATACTCCGGGATTTTATTTCTTGTAAATACAATAAACGTAATAAAAGGGAGCAAAGTGTCGCCTTCCTTGGTCCCCACGACATAGCCAATAATTTAATCGTATCATCGATCGTATTTCGAGGAAGTAAACACAACAAAATTTCTAAATAGACAAAAAAGAGACGCTTATACCACAATAAATAAAAAGACGAGTACCAAAAGTCAATCAAGAAACACGGCTCAAAACAAACGAAACGCATGATATATAAACAAACAAACTCCATTTATTAGAATTATGAATCATGTTCACACAGCGATACCAATATTTTTTATATATGGCACCGGTATGTAAACAACGCGACTACATCGCTCAACGGCACAAATAGACACCCCGACCCGTCACACGGGTACACAAGAAACATACATACAAATTTAAAATTCACCTTAAAGGCCGCACAAAAAAAAACAACTAACTTTCAGACCCAACCGAAAGTATGAGAAAACCAACACAAGCCAGTCAAACCACACTTCACAGCTCAAATCACCACACACAACACCAAACATCAGCCGACACAAAAATAAAAAAATATTTCACCAAGAAGGACACAAACCGACACAAAATCCACACCATAAAATTGGGCCAAAACTCAAAGAAAAAACTCACGCAGACACTGAAACAGGAATCCACAAAACCCCACTATCCTACCCTTCAGCACCCTACATAGGCCAAACCGGAAGATTCCCCAAAAAGAGACTACTAGAACATGTAAAAGACGAAACCAAAATGAATCCCGAATCACGCACGGCCCCCATCTAACAACCAAAAATATCAGGCCATCTATTCCGAAAATAATCTATAGATACTACACGAGTCAAACAGAGGTGATGTCATGAACCGAACCGCAGAATATACAAACACAAAAACAATATAGAACTATTGAACAACAAAGTCAACCCGAACACTAATAAAATCCACGATACAACCCCGCAGAACACGCATCCCTTCTAAAAAAAATTCCAACATTCCCTCGATACACCTTGAACCACGGAATGCGTCGCAAATTGAAAAATCGCATTTCGATTTCAAATACATACATATCACATTTATGTAATCAAATGTATACGTGTGGGATTCCCCGATAAAGTCCTACCTATAGCAGCTTTCAAATCGTCAATAAAAAATCAACTCTACAATAAATACATACAAGACTATGATATGGCTCATAATTGAATTCCTGAGAAATACTAACGTTTGATAAATTATAATTTTACATATATGTGCATACTTGTTTTTGATACGTTATATTAAAGTTACCTTAATTTAATTTAAAATTTTCTTTTTTTTGCTTTATTTAATTTAATAAATCGCATTTGTAAATAAAAATACCAATAGAAATTTATATTTTCCTGTATAGTATTTGTAATTCTTTTTGGAAAATAAATAAAATATTTAAAAAAAAAACATTCAATGTACACATGTATGAATTTGAACGACCTTCAAGCATTTCCAGACAAACACATTTAAGTGAAACAAAGAATTTTAAGCGATCCAAACTGAAATTTGGTTGTAATTGTAAATATCTACCGTCGCAATTACGAACGTCGCATCTCGAATCGTCGCACATCGAGGCCCCGGTGTATAAAAATAACAATATAATAACTAACAAGAAACGATATTATACTCTACAAGGTTAACAATTACAGACTTGTTACACAGAAAAAAATAAATATAAACAGAAGTAAAGCTGCATACAAAAATTTTACGCATATTTTCATAGTAAAATATGGGGTCACGATACGGTTTTATGTTTACTAAATTTAAAATTACGGTTATAATCTGAACGAAAAAAATTAAAACAAAAAAATATGAAAAGTCAAGGAAACGCTAAATGAATATTCGAAGAGTTGAATATTCTAAGTTTATTATTTAAGTCGTAAAATGAGTTTGTATTTTGGGGTTACAATCTAAAAAAGTTGTTTCAAAATTTTGTATGCAGCTTTACCTCTGTTTATATTACTTTTCTCTATGCTTGTTACTTCTACAATTATTTAATTTTTTTATTTCCACATTGTTTCGTCTGTATTTACGAAAATATTTTTCCATTTAAAAATTACACACAACACAATAAATACTAAGATATCCTCTCAGGAGAGCAACAACAACATTCAAACAAAACAAAAAACCTTTGAATAGTTCCACATTATCAAAGAACCGATTTTTTTTCGTTCCTTTCCCCGTTTACGTATGTATGATAACCCTACTAAAGTTAGCCGATAGTTTCCAGCCGAAAGATAATGCAGATAGTGTCTTGACTATTTTTAAACTCTCTTTATACTCTCGCTCCTATCGATTTTTAAATTCCTATAAACTGAAATAATTTCTCCTTCACTCGAATGATGTAACCCGACCCTGAATTCTCCTAAATTCGAGTTCATGACTGATTTTTGCTGTATTCAAGACACTATCTGCATTATCTTTCGGCTGGAAACTTTCGGCTAACTTTAACAGTATTGTATGATACAGGTTTTAATTACGACTTAAATAAATTTTCGATGAAATCACACTAACACAAACATAAACGAAATAAAACATATTTCAAGGCCATTATTGACTCATTTTAGTGAAAATTTTATTTTCGAGAGAGCAGAACCAGTGCACCTAGAATACTGTTAAAGTTAGCCGAAAGGTTCCAGCCGAAAGATAATGCAGATAGTGTCTTGAATACAGCAAAAATCAGTCATGAACTCGAATTTAGGAAAATTTAAGATCGGATTACATCATTCGGGTGAAGGAGAAATTATTCCAGTTTATAGGAATTTAAAAATCGATAGGAGCGAGAGTATAAAGAGAGTTTAAAAATAGTCAAGACACTATCTGCATTATCTTTCGGCTGGAAACTATCGGCTAACTTTAACAAGGTGCACCTAGATACTAATGGCCTCATTGCTTTAAAAATTTTGCTATATGACGTCATTTTATGTCGTCGATTTCAATCTTTGGTATGGCATTAAAGTCAAATAAATGATCCGTGATTTTATATTTGGTAAAAACTAATTTACATATTATATTATTATCAAAATATGCATTAAACATTTCGTTAAACCCTTAAATGTTATGTATTTATCTAGACGTAAATTTGATGACGTAACAAGCAGTATTGCCTTGTCTTCTAGGTACATTGGCAGAACAAAACAAAATAAAACACACATACATTTACATTCTCTATTACGATTAGTTGGCCTTGAAAAAATTTTCAGAAAACCAAAAATCTCGTGTGGAATGGGGCAATATCCATGAAAATTTATTATTGATCGTGTAGATCGTATAAAACATCTAGTCTGTTTTTTTATTTAATAAACACACACAGGCACAAGCCGA
This sequence comes from Nephrotoma flavescens, assembly GCA_932526605.1. NCBI lineage: Eukaryota > Metazoa > Arthropoda > Insecta > Diptera > Tipulidae > Nephrotoma > Nephrotoma flavescens. The sequence continues at coordinate 169,762,930 of OW052221.1, read as the reverse complement.
AAGTATAAAATTATTACGTAATATGTAAGAAAAATATAAATGTGTACAGAATCTACTTTAATAATATTTAATGTTTCATTAGGCATTATGAAGCTATTTTCAAAATTTTCGGCAAAACCAATGTAACCAAGCGGACATTCGAATGGCAATATTATTGTGGTTCTTATCCAGATTTATCTCCCTTGTAACTTCATTTACAAGAGTATTTTCTTCTATAATTCCTATTTTTTTGCTGTGCAAATATTATACCGCCGAGCTTTGTGCTGCTGCTAAAAGTCTTTCCCAATTTGATTTATCCTGTGGTTTCATATATTTTCTGCTTTTTAGACATAATTGCTTCACTGGTTTTGGTCCGTACATATGTTCATATTTGGCGATTATCTATTTCACCATTTTTGAGCTACATCCGTACATGTTAGCAAATTCAATATGTTCAATCTAGAAAGTGATATTTTATAAAAAAACAGTTGAAAATATTTAGATTAATTTAGGTACCTGTTGGAATATATTAGCACTGCGGCAATATGTTTACATTTATGAACTAGACCAGCCTTACAGGAACAAGTTCCAGTCCAATGTGACACGATATTTTGAATAAAAAAGTTTATTTCGTGTGGTTTTTCTTTTGGGTGGGACGTTTGTAGCACTAAACCAAAAACATACATTGCCGTTGTATTTGGCTTGGGCTTTAAAAATCCGAGTTTAATTATATGATTATAGCTCTTACTAATTTTTTCTCCTTGAACTAATGGTCTTCTCATTCCACCAAAATATTTTGAAATATCTATTAGGCTAATCACTATATTTATTTTAGTTGGATCGTCGGACTAAAAGTATATATATAAACAATAGGTTGGTTAGGCTTTGCTGATGTGTTTTTTCTACGTTGTTTATGTAGGTTTAAGCAAATTTTACATCAATGAAACAGAATAATGTTTAATTAATGAATTTCTACGTTTATTATGTAAATTTATTAATTAAATTAATTAATATTCTTACCATTGTAAAAATTTCGTATTCATTTACCTATAGAAGTTTTTGTTTTGACATTTCTCATTACCTTTGCTTTTTGTTCAGATATCGCGCACCAGATGTCAGCTACGTTGTTGCAAATTGCGTATAAGATAACGGAAATGTTACAGCGAAAATAAAAGATAACGTTACTCGCCACAAGTGGCAGCAATATCACAAAAGAAATGTTATTTGTTTAATAATTTTTTATTCATTTTGTATCTCACTAAAAAACTATCCCAGCGGAATACAATACCTTAAAATGACAAATTGATTGATCTGCGAAGTAAAGGAACTCAGTAAATGAAATCTTGAAATTTAACAATATTCCATCTTTCCGTCATTTCTTAACGAGTTACGATGAAATTCATTTGGATAGCAGTATTGATCAGGTATTTTAAAGTAAGTTTTTGGCAAAATTCTAGGATCTAATCATGTTGGACTAAACTTGGCCATTTCATAACAAATTCTTATTAAAATTGTTTTCTAGATTGATGTTTTATTGAAATATAAATTTTAAATGAGAAAATGGTTATCTCTACATTATACACGATTTTAATGGATTTTAAACTGGAGAAAACGGATGTTTTCAATTCATAATTGTAAAATCTGCATCGCATACAGGGACAATTCAAATACAATTTATTTACTAGATTTTTTTTGATTTTCTGCGGCCATATAAATTATTTCCAGTTTTTTGGTAATATCTCAAAAACTTCCATTAGTACCAACACTTTCGGTTGTTTTTCAAATAGATTAGGTCATACTGAGACTATATAGTCTCAGACATGGAACATTTGGAGAAATTTATGGATTAGAATTTTCACTATAATTGTTTTAGTTATTTCCAGTTTTTGGCCAATATCTCAAAAACTTCCAGTAATAACCAATACTTTCAGTTGTTTTTCGAATACCTTAGGTCATACTGAGACTACATGGAAATTTTGGGGAAAATTTATGGATTAGTATTAGCGGCCATTCAGGATTTTAGATTTTCTCCTTTGATGTCTTTAATTTGACTATCGCGGTATATATAGAGCAAAGATTGTGTACATTCATGGAGAGTAGATGACATAGAGAAGAAAAACGAAAAAAACTACCCTATACACGCATCCACACAAACTATGCCTCATATATTTTATAGAGAACTGTTTGTAGATCTGACGGCAAAAAATTAACCTGATTGGGACTATTTTTGTATGTTAATTTTTATTTTCATAAAGTATGCCGTGCTAAAATTTCATATAAAAAAAGACACAATCAGCTTATTTTTAATGCGCTAGATGTCACTACCCCGGACATTTATAGTTCTCAATACGACATCAAATTAAAAACATCAAAGCGGGAAATGGTAAAATTCTAAATGAAAACTAACTTAAAAACGAAAAACAATTTATTAAAATTAAAAATAAATAAACAGTGAACTATGTTCTCAGGAGAATGAAATTCGAAGAATGAAATGTTTTTGTTCGTGTTTACTTTTATTGGACCTGCATACATACAAAGTTTATATATTGTGATATGGCCGTATATATGCATAAGCACTGGATTTTGCTATCAGTGCATCTAAACCTGGGCTGGGATGTTCTAACATCACCCTGTTTCGATAATTTATCGAAGTTTATTTCTCGTTTCTGTAGAATTAAATGTATCTCTGTTTCAATTTTTATATTATTTACCAGCCTGCTAGATTGCAACATTGTGATGTTTCTACTGTGTTTCTATCACCAAATAATTGTTTTTCGATTGTAGAACGAAAATAAATGAAATAGATATTGTTCAAATATATTCTAGTAGGTTGCGACAGCAATAGAGAAGAAATAATTTATAAACGAAACAGAAATCAAATTAATTCTAGATGAAAGAGACGTATACTTCGATAAAATATCGGAAAATGGTGATGTTAGAACATCCCAGCCCTGATCCACATTTTATTTCAGATCACAAATTTTATTTGAAATCAAGTAAGCGACTTTGTGTTGTTTGATGAAACATGAACTGAACTAGATCAGATTGAGCGTCAAGAAACAATGCTATTAGTACAGGCCTGCATGATATGTTACAAAATTTATGTATATAGTTTATTTTTTGAACTGTAGACGGCAGTCATGTTCATAAAATTTATAAAATATTTTTCTTGTTTGTTTTCAAATTTTTATCAACGTGACAGCTTAAACACAAAAAAATCAAACTAATCCTTTTAATTTTAGTGCTGCCTATTAATAGTGCCAATTCCTTCTGGAAGAATTCAACTGGGAATTGGTATAAAAATCTGCCTGTAGGTATTAATGAATTGTCAAAATGGACCACAACAAACAGGCGATCGAATTGGAATTGATATGCAAAATAATAATGTTACTAATAATTAATATTCTCTATCTAGATATACTCGTGGTCGCTTCAATAATTTTTGGACTTGTCACTCATTTGAATCCGAATCTTTGAAAAATACAATGAATGCGAGGCGTTAGAATTTACCGTTGAGATTCACATTCGTGACGTTTCAAAAAAATACCGATAATAAGCATACGACTAGATATATTTCGTTTGAAAAACTGTGTTTCCAGTTAAAACTGACAATATGGCAACGCTACTCTCTGATCTGATCTCTAATTGATAAATAAAAGGTATAAGAATGAACCATAAAATATTTGCACTGAATTACAAAACACCCTGGGCATACGTATACTTGAATATATTCTTCTGTCATGATTTGCTCAATTTTAGTTTGTTAGTATTTGCTCAACTTGCGTGAGTACCTGTATGATTTCAGATTAAAACCGAATATTCAGTTTAAATCAAAAATTAAATTAAAACAATAAAAAATTTAACAAAAAAATTGAACTAAAAATAGAAATCAAAATTTAGCATTTATTGGCGTTGTTGTCCATAGTTTGTAGAATGTCCATAGCCCTATAGTGCTAAAAACTCTTGGTTTAGAAATGTTCTGCATGATACAAGAATTGATATGTTTTCCAAAATGTAAGCTGGATGAACACGTTACCAATAAAAGCCTCGCCCAAGTGAAATCGTTTGTTTTCAAGGGTGTATATATTTCGTAACCCGTGCATCTTGTTGAGTAGCCAGGTAACCTATAGCTTTTTCATGGAATTTTAAATTTTGATCAAAATCCCAGTTTAACTTTACTTTAACAACCAATCAGAAACTAATTTTGAATGCTTTCATTCTTTTTATGTTCGCACAGCATAGTACAGATTCCATACCGCTACAGCGTATTCCGAGATCGAACGTAAGCGAAATAGAGTGAACATGAAGGATTGAATATCTATAAATTAACATGTCCATCGTTTAACAAATCCAAACATGGCATTCGCCTTCGCAATACAATTTTCAATATGCCTATTGAGACTAAGCAAATGTAACACCTAAGTCCATAATCTCGTTGACTCTTTGCAACACTTTGCTGTTGACTTTGTATGAAGAAATTAACGAATTCCTTGAACGATGAAAAGACATGATCTTGCATTTCTTAATATTTAAGTACAGTGAGTTTCGATCACACCACTCACTTAATCTATCTATGTCTTCTTGAACTTTTTCCGTATCTAGCATTCTATTAATAGTATTGAAGTTTTTGATTATCTCGGTTATTTGGTCTATGAAAACAATAAAAATACAAATTGTCGCCGATTTAAGAAATGTGACTTAAACTAATTTGTAATAGAGTGAAAATCCAAAAGCGAATTAACTGTGGTGTGTAACAAGAAAAAAATTGTCTCAAAGAACCATAGCCTTAGTAAACTTTGTGCAAGTTTTCACGAATAAAATTCAAAGTTAATTTAAGTATTACATAAAGCGTTGATTATCTCAATTACCAGAACTTTAAGTATATAGAATTATTCTTTTTGTCATGACTTGATGCTGAACTATTTTAAAAGTTACCCAGTAAATTAATTTTTATTTTTAATCAGCCGATCCACAATATAAACCCGTCTCATCTTTTTAAAAAACCAATAAATTTATTCATTTATAAAATGAAAATGCAATAATAATAACCCATATGTCGAAATATGATTTACGATCGAATCGGTCAGCGATCATAATCGTAAAATGCAGCTAATACAAAAAATAAATCTGCACAAGAAACAAATAAAAATGAATTGCTTTTCATCTTCAAATACTTGTATTTAATATACATTTTCTCAATACAATACATTCGTCCATACATACGTTTTTCTTGTATCGTTGCAAAAATTCCAGATTCCAATAAACTTTATTTATGATAATTGATCAATAAAAAAAATGATAAATAAATGTACAAAAAATACTGATTTGTGTATTCAACCATTTTGATTGATAATAAATAAATACGGCATATATGAATTATCTAACGGTCTAACCAATTTCATTGGTGAGAAACCAATGCGTGATTAATGGACCCCGATTAAGATTACATTCGTAAATATAATTATCGCTTAAACGATCGTATCATGCGAATCTAAACCATAATCATGTTATCCAAAAGCATTTTGTACTCGCATTACTAACACTCCCTGAAAACTGGATGGTTATATAAATAATGCTTGGAAATCTTTAAAGCTTATGTTCGTATACATACCTTATAACATTGTGTTGTTGGTATACTTTGGTGTTGCGAATTTTTCTTTTGTTTTTGCCGTATTTTTTACTTTTGTTTAGTGTTTTAATGATCTTTTAAAAGATCAAATAAAATTGATAATAATTGAAAGTGGAAAAGAAGACCCCCCGTAGGCAATTGATATAAGAATATGAACACAATTGCAGTCGTTTACTGTAGATGTATTGTATAAAAGGGTTATCCTCAGGTTTGTGTAATAAAATTAAACGGTTTTCGCGCCTCAGTTAATGGTTAACGAACTTATTTAATTTTATTGTTAAAGCGGCTGACGAATAAAGATATCGATGCCGATGGAAATATAATTTTAATTATTCGTTTTATGTACGTACTTTAAACAACTCACTAAACCACTGGAGCAAAACTCTTTGAACATTCGACAAAAGCAGGCACAAAGTAAAATGATTTTTGTAAACCACTAATCGTTGCATTTCCATATAATTTACGTAGCTAGTCGTAAATAATATGCAACAATCTTTATATGAACGCCATTTGATGGCACCAGTTACGTGCAATATCATATATGTATGAACCTGATGTTTAGATCGTGAAGCCTAAGAGATTTCCCAATTTTTTGTATTAGTAAATTTGCCAATTCTTGCAAAGCAAATTATTATCAAATGTCCTAAAAGCAAACACTGGCCACTTAATTAAAAAAAAATCACGTCAACAAAGTATTAATAAGGAGACGCTTGTAACAGTGATCACTAGGTAACATGCAAGTTACTACACCACAAATATTATCCTACTTATGACTTTTTGTTTGTAAATCGAAGCTATGCCTGATAAACATAAGGTGGATACGATAATAATATCTTACATGTGTAACCGACTAGGGATTTGCTGGATGATTCATTTAAAGGTACTTTTTCAGCAGGGATTGTATGACAGATCACGTGTGAGTCGTGTCAAACAGTTATGGTATTTTTTGTTTTTTTGTTCTGTATTGTTTGACATTTCATCATGGATAGACTTAGCTCGGCAAATTATTCAGCTGTATTACGGCAATCAGCGTTCTACGAGGAATATGTTTCGCGCTTAGAGCAACTTATAGTCCACATAATCGGCCTACCGAACGCACAATTCGCTATACCATCGAAAAATTTGAAACCCAATTTTCATTATTGTATAATATGCAACTAAATAGACCACATAGCTGAGAGTGTACATCGTGATGATCGTGATGAATCGATTCGTCGCCGTTCTCAACAGCTTGGCTTGTCGTATGCAACAACTTGGCGTATTTTAAGTAAGGATCTTGGTTTAAAAGCATACAAAATTCAACTCGTGCCTGAAGACGGCCGAACTTCCAAACCGTCACCGTTACATCTTTGGGTTCATGAAAGCTTGAAGAAAAATCACTGTTCGACCAAAATTTTCTTTAGCGATGAAGCCCCTTTCTGGCTTAATGCCTACGTTAATAAGCAAAATTGCCGTATTTGGGCTGAAGAGCAACCCGAAAAGGTTCAATAGCTATCATTATATCCAGAGAAAACAACGGTTTGGTGTGGTTTATGGGCTGGGGGAAACATCGGTCCATATTTTTTTCAAAAATGAGGCCGGCCGGAACGTAATTGTTATTGGTGCCCGTTATCGCGCTATGGTAACGGACTATTTGCTGCCTGAAATTGAAGCCCTTGACGACATTTGGTTCCAACAAGAGGGAGCCATACTTGCCACACAGCCCGTGAAACCATAGCTTTATTGCGAGAACAACTCGTTGAACAGTTAATTTCACGGTTCGGACCAGTGAATTGGCCACCTAGACCTTGTGATATATGTGGCTACGTAAAGTCTAAAGTCTGCATGGATAAGCCGGTTACGATTGAGGAATTCGAAGCCAACATTACTCGCGCCATTGGCCAAATACCAGTAAATTGGAACTTCAGAATTGACCATGTTAGCCGCAATTACGGGAAACATTTGAAAGAAATAATCTTGAAAAAATAAAAGGTTCTTTCTTAGATAATAAAGATTACTCGATAAAATAGATTTTTTTTTTTTTTTTTTTTTGAAAATGTACCTCAAAATGAACGACCCATTATAATACTGTTCACGAAACCTCGAGAAATTAATTAATTCAGCTAATTAGAAATCTGTCTGCCAAGTTTAGACCACGAGATTTTCAAAATTCTTCAAATAATATTGACTCATTTCTAAATTTCTTTCAAATTAGTATTGAAAAATTTATTTTTATGATCGTTGGGTGAAATGTAATGAATTACAAACTATCGGTAATATAATGACCTATTACATAGTTTCTCAACTGCCCAGCTGGTACTGCGTGAAGCTATTTTCACAGCTGCGTTTTTCAACGGGTATTTGCGCATTAACTGGCGAGGATTTTGGCGATTGTGAATCGATGCAAACAAATTTTTTTGACATAAAACCACGGAAACAAGAGAGGAAACATATATTCAAACAAAAATTCAGGAACTTTTATCGCAACCGGCTAGGTTTACATGCGTTTATCTTATAGTGTTGATTATCCACCAATCTGGGGATTAGTGTAAAAACTAGCTCAGTCGCTAACAGCGTATCCAGAAGTTGCTTTGTTTTTAAAAACCCCTAATGGACGGAATTATTTGACTTCTGTTGTATCAATAAATAAATAAAAGTAACTGGTACCATTCGGATCGTGCAACCTTATCGGTTATCCAGATCTCTGTAATTACCAGATAAGCGATATCATAATAAATAAATAGAAGAATGTACACCTCGAAATATGGAAAAACAGTGGCAATAAATCTGTAGCAGAACATTTTAATGTTCAACTGAAAATTGATTATAAAATACTTCTGAGTCTTTTATTAAATTAAATATAAAAAAAGTCAAGTTGGTAAGGTGATAAAATAAAGTCGATGAAAACTAAAATATTTAAAAGACATAAAAGTTTAATTTGCAAATTTTTAATTTTTAGTGGAAAATTCATGACAAAATTTATAGTATCAGAAAATACATAAGAGTGTTTGTTAATACAAAAAAATTGATTTTATGAAGAAAGAGGAGAATAGAGTGCTAATTTTCCGTGGTTCGTTCATTTTCTAATGAGAAGAGAATGCTTTATATTTTGAGAAAATAATAAAGTTTCCAAAAATACAAGGACAAATCTCTATGTATATAAATAATTTTTTTTTTAATAACTAAGGTAATAATGAAAATCTGCGGGAGCAGAATCTATTTCTTATCAATAAGTAAACTTAATCTTTGTATACAGAGTGTATACAAATTGTATAAGTGTAAAACAATTTCGTCGCCTATTATTTTATTGAAGAAAAATTCTTGTTGCAATTTTTACACTACAATTTGTGTGTAGTGTTTTCATTCATCATCTCATAAGTAAAAAACTATAGCACGTGGGTTCAAATAACGAATTGGGGGATTATAGAGGAGATCATAGCGGATTAAAATTACGTAACAAAAAAAAATTAATAAGGGATTTTTTTGAGGAGAACTCAGTTTTATAAAAAAAAAAAAAAATTATTTTTTTTTAACTTTAAAACGTCATAGCTCTTAAATGGATACAGATGCAAGATAGCCAATAAGATCTTAAATATAGCCTATTCAATTGTCCGTCAAATGATGCTTTGTTGGTTGCCGTCCGATAAATATTTTGTAAGTTACAGTTTAATATTCTCTTGTACTTTTTTCCCGAACCAAATTTTTTAAACACCCTGTATCTCAAAGGATATCAAAAATTGACCCCCCCCCCCCTTAAATAAGATTTTTTTCATGAAATGAACCAAGGAATCACCCCTTAACGGATTAGCATCCCAAACAGGGACATCCTGTATATAAATGTAATATAAAGATGTAAATATAACTAAATATAATAAATAATTGATAAGTTAGTAAATGAATAAATAAATAATGTTTTCAGATGCAATACAGCATGTGCAAAAATTTGAACCATGGCTCATCTAGGGTTAACTTTTATTTTAGGCATACGGGATTTTAATTTATTGAGAAACTAATATGAATAATAACAAAATTTTATAACTATATATAATTTAAATAAATAAGGCAATAAGGCATGCAATAATATTAAATTCAATTATTTATAATTGTAATTAGGTTTGCTTAGTTATTGTTATGAACATAACATATTTTCTGTGTCAACCTGATATTTTTGCGTACGAAAATCTTTCAAAGTTGAGGTCGCTTATTAGATGCACACAGAATTTTAGATAACCGTTTATATGTACTTGCACACAATTTACACTCAATGGAGTTTAATAAATACAAAATTCGTATATATGTGTATAGTATATAAAACAAATATAAAACAACACGCTTACCAAAGAAACGGATTACACGTACCGCGACTCGATCTTAGTTTTTAGGTTCCTTATACCGTTTCTTCATAAGCAAGCGTTTGAGAATTAAACTTAAGCTGTGTTTCTTATTTCCGATCTAATCGATCTGAGTACTAAAAGGTTGTTTCTTATTTCAGCGCAGACCGATCTGATCAATTTTGTTGCTGTTTCTTATTTTTCTTCAGATTGATTAGATCGATATTTTTGATTTGTAAAAATATTCCGATTTCTCAGATTAGTTTTAGTTTCACGTAATTCAAATTCAAATCTATATTATCATTCTCATCATTTTTGACGGTTTTTGCAAACGGTATTAAAATGGAAAGAAAAAGGAATTTTAATTATTATTTTATATTGATTTTATTAAATAATGAAATAATTATTTTATACAGCCACATTTTTTTATAGAGTATTTGCAAGAAGTGGTACAATTTCACATTCGTGGTACAATTTCCTCAAAGTAATTTACCATGTTAATATTTCCTTCGTGTTCGTAATTTGGATCCAAATAATAAGTAGCTAATAAGAATTGATTTGTATTAATCGTATTTTTTAACAGTTCGATGACAGTTGATAAGTTTTTTAATCTACCAAATCTAAAACCTGTTTCTTATTTCAGATCGACCAGATCGATCTAATTTCAGATTTCAAAATCTACTCGATCTACGGATTTAAATAAGAAACACAGCTAAAATCTATTCAATCTCAGTTAGTTTGCGCGTTACGAACACTCGATTTAGTCTTTATGACCTATATTGTTTTATTATTTTGTACTTTTAGTACTTTAATTGTGGTACACTCACGAGATGAGTCGCGTTTATACGAAGGTAAACCAGCTAATGAATCGACCAAAGATTTTATTTAACTTTTCGGTTATTTTATTTCTTTTTCTTGTTGTTTATCAACATGTTTAATCTACCCAATTCTAGATGTCTCATTTTGTAGGGAGCTGTGCGTCGTTGTAATTTAAATGATGTACAGTACACTCACAAAGTGTGTCAGCTACGCGATACCAAAAAAAAAAGAAATTGTGTGATTGTGATTTTGGCAAATTGTAACAGTTGTACAATTGTACAAATTGTAACAGTTGTACAAAACAATTGTAACATACTGTTACAAATGTCAGCTTACCTTCGGTAAAATGGGGGAAAGGTGAATGGTTGAAATCATGTTGGGTAGTGCGCAGATCACACAATTTGGAGTTCTACGGATACGTACTACTACCACTCTTAGTACTAACATATACGAGTATAAGCTAATATTTATATATAAGATCTTACAGGAATCTCGAATATTAAACTAGTCTGAGATTTTATGGATAATTATATTGTATTAAAAATGCCTTGCTTTTGTGATCATTGTTATTTTCAATACGAAGTGGACCCTAAACACATTCTTATAAAGATAAGAGAAAACCTGACTGAATACTTTCAGAACAATTCTAGGGAAATCACTATCGGTAATAGTATTTCCATAGCACCCTATGTCAATACAAAAACATGATGGCATAGTAGACTGGCTATCAGATACAGCAGAAGTACAAGAAGCGCCAAACTAACACCAGATACAGCAGAAGTACATAGAAGCGCCAAACTAACACCTCGAGAGTCTAGTGACAAAACAGAAGAATCGTCGAAATTATTTAAGCTTCGTAAGGTGAAATTTACTTTTCTCACCACTATGGAGCATTACTAAAGCGGTGTTTTGAAGCTACTAATAGAAACTCACTTTTTGAACTATTTTAAAACTACGGCATGCAAGCCAAAGATAAAAGGGTCACAGGACTCTCAAGTCAAATAAAAAATAGAAGAAAATCCTGAGGGCTAGAAACAGATTTAATCCGTACACGTAAGATTTAAGCTGCAAGCAGATACCATTACCATTACCGTGGCTGCAGGTAATTTTTTAAGATAACCTCGTCACATTCCTATCAAATGAACCGAAATAAGTTTAATCCCAAACATATATGCATATGTATTGTTCTCTGGTTGATACTTTAAATGATAAGCTTGACCTTCACAGGTAAAGCAAAGAACCGGTATTCTCAAACTCAAACGAATACTGTCGTGGCTACGTAGATGAGGAGAAGGATGAAATATCGCTCTAGTTATTTTGCACGTCCACGTCTAACACTTGGCAGAATGAAATTTGTAGAAGCTCCCCTTCCAAATGACGTATGAGAGATTCTATGCTTCGTTGAAAACTCTGGCTGATTTCATTGAGTAGGATATAAAAAAGAAACAATATGTTACAGATATGCTAGTCATTTAAACCTCCATAACCTAAATTAACATAAACCTAAATGTCCCTACTTATATTAAAATGACAATAAACATTAGAGATTATATCCACCGCTTGTGCCATATTTTGTGGTAAGCTAGATCGAAACGTCTGAAACTTCCACCCAGTATTATGATATACGTTCAATTAGAATAAAAACGTACAGCACAAAACATGCAGCACGTCTGTTTCCTTATCAAAATCCGCACAAAAACCCACGTCAAAACTATTAAAGGGTATTTCATTTCGAAGTATAGAACTTTGAATTTAAATAATAATAATTATAAACAGAAAAATAATTGTATGGGCCACGAATGTGACTTTTGAAAGATTATTTTATGATAATGTTTGAATATGATTTCGGACAAGTGGCCACCGCGCCTGTTGCATACACAGCGTAATCTGGGGATTACATTTTCAATCACTCTTCATATTGCGACAATAACGCTCCGAACGTTGCCTTCCAAATGTTCAATATTATCTGGCTTAATATAGCGTAGACAAGCGACTTACATACCCCCAAAGAAAATAGTCCAGCAGTGTTAAATCACACGAACGCAGTAATCGTTCATCAAAATGTTTCTTTCAGTAAATTAATTGAATCGCGCGCTGTATGGCATGTGGCCCGACTTGTTGGAACCACATTTCTCTGATGTTAATAACATCCAATTGAGGCAAACAATTTAGTAATCATGTCTCTAAACCAGTCTCTGTTGACTGTATCGTTTTCACCAGCATCATTTTTGAACAAATATGGTCGGGAAACGGAAACTTTTTGTGGATGAAATGGTTTTTGAACAATAGCTCATGGATTATGTTTACTCGAATTGAGATAATTCTGCTTGTTGACATAGCCATCCATTGAAGAAAATTTTGTTTGGAAAATTCGCATCGATGTCAATATTCGCTTCGGTCCACTCGAACGATGGTCGTATGGTTTTAATTCCTGCACAAGTTGAATATTGTAAGCATGGAAACCAAAATCCTTATGCAACATCAACCTTAAAGATGTAATATCAAGTCCCAATTGTTGTGTGCGATGATGAATCGATTCATTTGGGTTCTCTTCAATACTATACGCACTACAACAGCCACCGCTTTTGATATAACTAAGTGGTACCCTAATGAACTAGTAACATTATAGTTTATACTTTTGGCGAGAATTTAGAAAGAAGAGGTTAAAGGTTAGATAAAGAAGTTGAACAAATTGATGTAGAACCAAATTTGGTGCAGTAATACAGCATGGATAAAAATGTATTTTCTGGTCCATTATTTCACCCCACTACAGTGGACATCGCGTAATCAGCTTGGGATAAAATAAATTTGTTTTTTTAAATACTGCATTATTCTCACTTTTAGGAATGTAATAAAAGAATGCTTAATATTAGATTTAAAGATTCCTCCTTATTTAAGACTTTATAACAATTTCGGTATACTTTATATAATTAATAAAGTGTTACTGATCTTTTTGTTTCTATGTGAGAGTGTAAAAATAGTATGTTAATGTTGTATCACGTATGCCTAGTATCAGAAGGATTAAATGTTGTACTCGCTTACATGATTTTAACATAACCTTTGCTTAAAATACATCAAAATTAAGAGTTTCCGTTATTTATTTCGTTCTAAACACCAAGTACAGACATTCTAGAATAGCTAGCGGCTATAGTAGCTTTTGCGAATTACTTTAATTTGGTTAGAAATTAGAATACAAAACTTGGCTTAATGTTTTTTGGGAAAATGTGATAATTCAGAAATCTGAGTTTCCTGATTTTTTCCTCTACATGACAACCATAATTTATTAAAATTTGCTTCAATTACAAATTGGCTTAAATCATATTATTGTTCACTGCCAAAGTGACAAATGATCAAAGATAAAAGTATAACATAAATACCGATAGGCGCATATATTGCTCATACTGCATGCATATTTAGTGTAAAGTTCTTGAAAGTCTTTCAAATCCATTTATTTTCAATGTTCTCCTTTTTATGCAAGAACTCTTCCAAAAACAATCTTTTAAAAGTAATAAAGATATTATTTTAAAAGAGGCGTAACTGTGTATTACAAATTCAGTTAATAATAAATTGCAGTTTCTTTCATTGTTGTATAGATATGTATGTACATATATTTATTTAGCTCACTGAAGTCTTGAATATGAGATTTAAGAGAAATAAACAAAAGATTCTTGAAGCAAAGCAGCAATGTTTTAAATTATAATGATTACAAAAAATATCCACTTTTGTCGGCGAAATTCTGTCGTTAGATATGCTCGATTTTTGAGATATATGTACATACATAACTTGCATACAATAGTATCAAATTAAAAGTCAGTAGTTTATGTTCTTATTGCACAGAAGATTATTTGCATGCTAATGTTACTTTTCAATGCCATCTCGATAAGGGTAATACTGATATAGTATGTAATAAATGTAATGAGCCAGTTTGATAGGTCCAAAAATGCTATGTTGAAAACGGTGTGACTGGAACCTGCAATAGAACAACTGAATACTTTTGGTCTGTTTAATCAAAACTGGGCCCACCGTAGAAAATCCTAATTGTATTTCAACCAGCGTCCACATTTTATTACCCTAAAAAATATTAAAATCCCTCATAACATTAACTAATTAAAGCTACGTTAATCTGCTAATCAGAAGACGTGAACTGTAAAACCTTTAAAAATCAAGAAAATTGTAAAATAAACGAGTAGAGAATTAAAACAACATGCAGCATCTAATTTTCTTCTTCATCCATCTTAATTCATATCTTTCTTTTAAAGACCAGAAGTCCAAAATATTTATTTTATTATTATTTATTTTTTATAAACTATTATTTTTGGGTTCTTTGTTTATAGTTTTAACATCTTATTTTAATATTAATACATACTCTGTTTGGTTCTGCTGTCTACGATCTTCATTCTGATCAAAATGTTCATTATCATCATCGTGATAATCAACAGTATAATTTCGTATATGTAGGTACATTTTATAATAAATTATTGTTAGATTTATCTGTGTCCATCACGGTGTTTTCGCAACCTGTATAAAATGACCTCACTGGTATATAAGCTCATGATTACACATTAAATCCCATCAATTAAATGTAAAATGTCAGAAGGTTTAAGACACACAAAAAAATAATCAAAATTCAACAACAGTAGGAGTGGTGTTGATGAGATGAATTTATTTCTGCCATGACTTGGCATAAAATACGCACGCCAAAATACACTCATGCTCAAGTTATAAAATACATATTGCCGTGGTATCTTCATTTTTTAAGTTCATTAAAATTGTCTGTCTATCAATTTAACTGGAAATCAAGATGAACACAATAATAAAAAAAAGTAAAAATGAATCAGTTAATCCATAATAATTATAATATGATCATCATCGTGTTCATGAGCATGATCATCATCAATATCCGATGATCCAAGAAAATTTTCATTTTAAGAGAAATGATTGTAAAAACGATTCCACATAGTACGATGCTTTTTTTATTCGATGTATACAATTATGATCGTTGATTGCTTATAGATTGATTAAATTCATTTATAGTCAATATAATATGTGATCATTAACGATCAATTAATTTTTAATTGATGCAATCTTATGAATTTATATTTATAAGTAATTTTTAAATTGTAAAGCAATAAACTATAGTTCACAAATCAATATTACAAATAAACTATAAAAATCAATTTATCATTAATTTTCCTAATTTATTCAAATATATAGAACACGAACAGTCATAAATTACAATCCGAATATTACGTAAAACAAACAAACTTCTAAATCGACTTTGATTAAATAAAAGTAAATAATTAATTGTACCAGTAGCAAATCGAAAGCGGGCACCAGTGTCTCAAACTCATCACGTTGCTATTTTACACACCGTCGGCCGCCTATAACATATTTACCGCCATAAATCATTAAAATAATAACGATAATCAATCGTCATCGCGCTTTGTATATACAGCGAAATGTAAGTATACAAATACAACGGAGAGATATAGTCGTCAGGTTGACACTTTAAGTAAATTAAAAATGACAAAGCTGTGTGTAATCGAAGCACACAAAAAACCGAAAACCAACAAACAGAATCTGATCGCATTTTGTTTTTTTTTTTTTTTTTTGTTGTAATATTTTTATAACATGATTAATGATACTCGAGAATTAAGCAAATACATGAATGCCACCACCATCGCTTGCCGCTTTAAGTACGCGACAAATGAGAATTTGTTTACATTTTTTTTAAATACAATATAACAAATGGATGTATGATTGTTTGATTTTGTTTTAATTTTTTTTATGTGATTTAAATAGTTTTTAGTTTTAAGATTTAAATCACAGATAAATTATATTCATATAGGACTTGGTATATACGAGTAGCATTGCATTTTAAAAAATTCTATGCGTCGACGGTCTTACAAATATGATGAACTCGTGATAAAGTGTACGACTCGCTTCAAAACGTCTTTAAATCTAAACAACTGCAATTGTTTTAATCATTTCACCTTACCACGAAAATAATTAAATTCTCATTAACGATAATGCTGATAAGCAACGTAAAATAAAAATGAGTTTCTTCAGAAACTATTTTGTCACGAGAAAGCAATGTCATGACAAAATATAACATTTACATCAACATGTAAAATTTGTTTTCTCTCGAATATTTAATTGAGAATAAAAGTTAGTATTGTTCTCATTCTATCAGTGCCTGTCAGGGACTGGTGGGTGAAAACCAACAACAATTTGAAGCCATGAACAAAGCCCGAAACGCAGACACCAACACAAGAAACAGTGCAGAAGATTGTGTAGGATCAGTGCACCTAGAATATTAATGGCGCGCAGCTTTAAAATTAAATTGTTGATATATGACGTCATTTTATGTCGATGATTCCGAATATCGGCCATATATCGACCTGGTCGGATCACCTTTTTTTGGATACAATTCCTCCAAGTAAATCAGTTTTGTTATAAGGGTGATCTAATAAAGTAGTTCTGCATTAATACGGAGAAAAATGACTAAAAGGCAAACAAGTGTTGATTTTCGCGAATTGGTAATTAAAATTATACATAAAACGTCATGTGTTGGCTGAAATTGCGAAAATGTTTAACAAACCAAAGACAACAGGGCGTCAATTCGCGTTCCGTGAAATAATGCAAATGAAAAGTTTTTTTCATTGGCAATCGAGTAGTTTGAATTATTTGCACGTAATTTTAAATTTTGTGAATCAAAAAAATTTCTTATGGGGAATGCAAACCTACTCGATTGCTAATGAAAAAAACTTTTCATTTTCATTATTTCACGGAACATGAATTAACTCCCAGTTCACCATATCATATCCTCATTCAAAAAAACAGGCAACGTTGAATATACAAAAAGACCAAGGCAAAAAAGAGTGCTAAAGGAAAGGGATGAACGGGCTGTTCTACAGAGTGCGTAAAAATCCGTAAATAATAGCTAGTACTTAGTTATAGGAAGCGTGTGAGCTCTCGAACTGTGCAACGATTGCTACATAGGAAGTGCTAATTTTTAAGGATCGCTAGGAAAAATCCCTTTATAAGTATTGTTAATAAGCAAAAAAGGATTAAATTTGCTAAATTGCAACTAACGGGTTATCCAATTCGAGGTGGATAAAGTAGAAATCTGTATAATTCGAGGTGGATAAAGTAGAAATCTGTATACCGACATCTGTCAAAGATAAACGTCAAGTACGCTCATTTATTTAGTTGACATTCTGCCATTTAAGAATATGGAGCATTTAACAATCGCAAATTGGGTGTTGGAAAAACAGGCCGTCGATGCTGATTTTTCGAACAAAATTTTCTTCAGTGATGAAGCTCATTTTCCTGTGATTTAACGCCTTTGGAGATCACAGATCCTGTGATTTAACGCCTTTGGATTTCTTTTTGTGGGGCTACGCGAAAGATCGTGTTTACGCAAACAATCCTCAAACTCTTGACGAATTGAAAACTAATATTCGTAAGGTAATGGCCGAGATACCGCCCGAAATGTGCCGAAAAGTCATTGAAAATTACCTCAAAAGAATCAAGGCCTGTAAGAAGTCCCGTGGAGGACATTTGAATGTATCTTGTTTAACTAAAAATGGCAAGGATCAATCTGTAAAATGAAATAAAAATTACAATACATTCCGAATATTTTGTGTGTTTTTTTTAAGTTTACTTTATCAACCTCGAATTGGATAACCCTTTATATCGAGAAAATTCCTTCTGCCAAACGGTTCTGACAACCGACGAGAACAACTTCAGTATTTTTGGACATGGCGGGCCATCAAAAGTGTGGGGAAAAATGACATGCTCTTCAAATGAATAATCTTCATATTACTGTGAAACGTGGGGGAGGAAATGTAATGATCTGGGGCTGTATGTCTTATACGGGAGTCGGCAATTTAGTTTTTATTGATGGAAAATTGAATAATCATAAATACTAGGACATTCTAAAATACAATATTTGTGAAAAAACTAGGCCCACCAAGAAAGTGGGTGTTCCAACAGGACAACGATCACAAACTTACTATACTTACATTGTTCAGGAATGGTTGCACTGCAACACTGCTAATCAATTACATTCACCTCCACAAAGTCCGGACCTAAATCACATGAGCATCTATGGGATTATATTGAGCGGCAACTTCGTAATCACGAGGCAACTTAAAAAAACATTGGAGCTAGCAATTATAACAGAATGGGATAAGGTTCCAGCAGCCCAGTTCACCCAAAAATTGGTGTCGGCGCAAAAGGTAGTCCGACCAGGTATTAATGGCCGATATATTTACATTTTTTCTAAAGCGTACGATGAATTATGTCGCCTACTACAGAAAACAAAATACAACTTTCATTTTTTAAATTATATTAAATCAAAACACAAAGCATTGAAATGTACTTAATATTGTTATTTTTGATCGCCTTTTTATTAGTATAGGCTTTGATTAAATTGGTTGAACCCTTTTCCAGTTTTGCTTGTTTTAGAGACCGTACGATGAATTATGTCGCAGAGAGTATATATTCCGACCCACCACTTTATCGACGATATATCGTTAGTTTAGCAACCCATTATTTACCAAAACACAATTAAAAGTGCCGTTATGTGATCTAATATAAAACCATAGTACACATAATACAGGTAATATATTCACCGATACCATTTTCGTTCATTTTAACGCATATGCCAAAGATTTCCAATATGGCGATTGCGTGTGACTAAACTGTTCATATTCCCGCGTTTTCTTTTAGAAAATATTTCTTTGTGATTAATTAAATTTAATTTTAAGCATTCTTTTGGTTAAAATTGATTTCGGCAATAAAATTTGCAATCAAGGTAAACTTACTTGTAAGTAACATCTATAAAAAATTTTTGATTAGTATTAAGATTAATTTTTATTATTATTATTTATTGTAATTCTCAAGCTGATGCATCAATTTCCCAAGCAGAACCACCACTTCACATGATGATGTTGATTTGACGATGGACACAATTTCTTCTGAATCGTTTTCAGAGCCCGCGTGTAGTAAGGCCAGCTATACACAAACAGAAATTTGTAACACCGATTCATACACGCAGACTGAAAAAATGTGCGACATGAACATGAACCAGCAAACGGAAAAGCATATACCAACTCAGTCGCAGGTTGCTGCTTTGAGAGAACAGTATGCTACAAACAGAATATTATTGATTCAATGAGAAATATATTTACGAAAATCTTCAATAGACGACATTTCAAACGCCATTGCTATACATGCAACAGGGCCAAGAGCATATAGAATGCTTCTTAAAAAAAAATATCCGTTGGCGGCCGTGATTACGCTTAAGAAATGGTGTGCAAAAATTAAAGTATATCCGGGTATACTGCAATGCGTTTTGAATACAATGAGAAATGTCGAATGAAGAATATAATATAATAAAAGGTTTGCATTCTTTCCTTTGATGAAATGACAATAAAGGAGAAGATTGTCTACGACAAATCGAAAGACGAGACATTGAAAGGAACACGATACGACCTAGTTACCATGGTACGTTGCTTGTTTGGTAATTGGAAACAAACGATTTATTACGAGTTCGACCAAAGTATGACCAAACATATCCTTTTCCGAACAATAAAAGCTGTTCAAGATTGCGGATTTCTCGTCATGGGTGTCGTGTGCGATTTGAGAGAGGATCAAACCAGGGACTGATGCGTGAAATGAATATAACCATACGACAATCTCATCAGTTTCGAATCCTGATCATCGTACCAAAAATATATTTTTTTTCGCGGACGTACCACACATAATTAAGTTGGTTCGGAATAATTTTATCGATAGTGGTTTTTTAATTAATGGAAAAATAATTGATAAAACCATTATACACGAATTGTTGGAAAAAACAAATAATAAGTCCGATTTAAGTGTGGCGTACAAGATATCCACATCCAATTTAACAGTAAAAGGAGCGAAATTGGCGCGATGAAACTATTTTCACACACAGTTTCCACCGCAATATTCCGCGCTGGTAGTATTGGCGAACTTAATACAGCAAATTGGCTGGAATGTTCCGAGTTCTTCAAATTGGTAAATATAAAATAATTTTAATAAATGTTTAATCATTTTAAATTTTAATAATATTTTATAATTATTTTAAGGTGAATGATTGGTTTGACTGATTGAACGTAAGAGTTCCATATCATGACAGTCGACCACGAATGCAAGGAGCTGGCATTTCGGAAGAATTGCAATTTGATATTTTGGAAAAAATGAATGAAACAATATTTACAATGCGTGCAAAAAATAAATTAAGCATGCTACCATTCCAGTTTGCATGCTAACGATTTTATTTATTTACAGGCATAACTCCCTGAAAATGTTGTATGATGAGCTAAAGTCCCATTATGCAATCTTATATTTATTAACGTACAGATTAAACCAAGACGTCCTCGAAAACTTTTTTGGTGTTATTCGGGCGAAAGGTGATACGAGGTGATAGATTGCGGTCATACATATTTGGAAGAAACGAAGGGATCATATCATTAAATACTTACAATGCAATACTTTGGGGATTTACTAACTACGTTGACGTCCGGTTTAAATGAGGTAAAGCGTCTCGTCGATGAGTAAGAAATGCTGCAATACGACGGTTTAGAACATTTAGCCGGGTATATTTGCCATAAAATTAAATCCCATGATTTGGTGGTTGCCAGCTCAGTTGTCATCACATCGCAGGATTCGTCCTTTACCTGGAAAAATCAGCTGACTGAAGGTGGTTTTCAGAAACCGACTTGATGATAAAAATGGAATTCGTTTTCAAACATTTCAATGGCGATGGAATTGTATATTGCCAAGATTATGTAGAATGACTAGTAAAGTTATCGGGAAATATAATTTGTGTCACAAAAGTAAAGGAATTTTTTTTCCGTTCGCGGATGCATTTCCGAATAAAAAATTTGAATACTGCGTTAAACTAACAGAAAAAACAAGTGAAAATTAAATAAAACAGTTTCTTGAATTTTTAATAAAAAAAATTACTTAGAAAAGCAATTTTTATTTAAACGCAATCCAAAAACTTCCCAAAATGACAGGGTTTAATCTGCTATGGCAAAAGACACATTTCAAGATCCCAGAATCTTGCTTCATTTTAGGTAGTTGGTATATTTTTGTTAAAATCAGCCCCAGAAATAAATTATACTTAAATTTTATATAAAATTCACAAGGCAGCCATTACTCAAGCATAATGTAATATGATAATATGATTAATTTTTTGTCGAAGAATGAATCACCAATCGATTGCACGTTGTCTAAGCTCTCAGATTACAAATTCGCATCAATTTAAAAATGTTATTAAAAAAATTTGGAAAAATGCCAATAGAAAAAGTTGCCATGTTTTTTTATTAGCGCCCGATAGATGTATCCGGGAGTAGTGATTTTTCTTTAACAAAACTTGAATTACTGGTGCAATTAGTGTTGTAAGACTGTTTCTAACTAAACTCTGTATCAAAAGCAAAGACAGAAATTTATTTAGATCCACATACTTATAAGGAGCCGCTATCGGGCGCTCGTTTCAACTTGCTGGAAAATTTCAAATAGTAATTTTACATTTCAATTTTACAAATTGAAAACGTAGCAAACTGAATTGTTGTTTATAACGTCAAGTCAAATTAAAACAGAATTTAGATATTTGCGATCATTAACAGCCGGTTTAGTGGATTAGGATTGGAATTTTTGGGGACTTTCCCCGATCTTTCCTCAATCGTTTCATTGAAAATAAATTTGAAAAAATGATTGAAGTAGCCGGCGAAAAAATTGAATAATATAGAGAATTTCAAACCAAATTGTATTCCGATTGGGGAAATTTCCATTGATTTCAAGAATATGGCCCCGGATAGGGAATAAAAATACACAGTAAGTATGCGCTGCTTGCAATGCTTTTAAAAGAAGATTAAAACTTGTTATCAAAGTTAAAGGGGGAGTTAGCCCTTAACACTTACATGTATATTCAATACAAACCTCAATAATTTTAATATTTTACTCTTTCATTTGAATCAGAATATAAAATTCAATTGAAATTAGTATAGCGCTTACATATAAAAAGGGTTGGATTCTCCTGACAAAATTCGAAATGTGGAGAAAAAAATTGTATGAGAATTGATCATACATCAACAGTCAAAACCGTTCAGTAAAACTCAAAATTTTAATAATTAGACGTTTTTATATCCCGTACATATCGGTTATGGCCGTGGGCAAAACTAATTATTGAATGGGCAACATTCACGATCATTTGTAAAATTGTAAAACATAACTAATTTATTTAATTTGAAAATTGGTTAAATTAAAGGGTGGACAAAAACAACTGGACAAAACTCAAAATAATATGGATAATTTTAAGACATAACTAATTCATTTAAATTGACAATTGCGATTACTATGTACAACTTGAGCACCATAAATTACTCCTCTAAATTATTTTAGTGAATGTGGGCTCAAATTTCACTCAATTCTTTCAGCACTATTAGATCGTGACTTTTTAGAGGGAATCATTTTAATGGGTAGGTAAGTGTGGATAAAACTACGTCATTACAAATTTTTTAAATTCCGTTTTGGGGGGGGGGGGGGGGGGTTATGGCCCAAATTGCACTAATTTTTTAGCGGTTTTTAAAATTATGGCATATAACACACTTCTTAAATTTTGTATTTGTGGGCGTTGGCTTCACATACCTAATCTTATCGGGAAAATTCTTTTTTTGCATATTACGGAGTAATGGCGGTTGCCAAAACACATAACCTCTTTAGCTCAGTAAAATTTGTGTATTTATATTCAGAATGTGTTTGTAATGTGTTTGTTATTGTTCCCTTACATTATTTGCTTTATCAAAGGTGCTCGAAATGAGAGCGGACTAAATGACCGGGGGATAATGGCTGAGGTTTTTTTTACCTCTGAGAAGGATTTGAAGTTTTTCTAAAAATGAAGTTGTTTTTAATAAAATTTGCGTTTTAAGGTTTTTAGAAGTTTATTTTTATATATTATTTTGTAGTAATTAATTAACGAAAAATTAATTCGCAACATAGTGAAAATTTTTGGTTAAATCATTTTATTTCTAGATAAAATAAAAATAAAGAAATTTTTATTTTTTAAATGAAGTTTTTATTTGTTTTAGATGAAGTTTTAAAATATACGGCTATATTTTGCCCCTGAGTTTTATGTCGATTGGAATAGTTTTTTTTCGAACTTTCTTTAAAATTATATAAAACGGTTTTAAGAATTATGATTGTTTACCATTCTACATAATTTTCTCGGATTAAGCTTTTGGAATTTAGAGCTGGTATTTCAAAGACTCTATAATGCAAAAATCAATTTGAAACAAGAACAATTAAGTAATATGTATTTGACAACATTAAGCGCTAAAAGAACAACATAATCAATCATATTTCAAAAGCAAATGAAACAAAATATATTTGGTTCCTTTATGCCCACGGTTCGGGCATATGTTCACAAGAGAAAGGCTCACAAAATATTTGTAAAAGTAAGTAAATTGAACAAAAAAAAATAAAATAAAAAAAAATGCAACGATATTCGGCAAGATTCACATATTCCAAGAATACGATTTTACCATTTTTTAACGAAAACACGGCCTCTACAGATCAAACAGGATGACGATTTTTTCGAAAAAGTTTCGGAACAAATATTTTTTTATTCTTCTCTTTTACTTTTATTACGTAGTAAAATAAAGTATAGTAATCATATTTTAATCTCGAGATTTTTGCGGATTTACCATTCCCTTCAAAAATAGTTTTATGAAATCCCTGAGTGTGTGGTGTAGTGCAGACAAAATATGGGTTCTCTACAGCTCGGACGGATTGACCATAATCGAAGTGAAAATTCATACTTAAGCTTTTTTCACAAATTAGAAGATCCAGTGATGTTTGGCCGAAATCGGTATACTGAAAGTGACTACTGCCAAAGCATCTTTTACGTTTTATGTAAATATTTTAAAAAGTATATCATTGACGACTGAAACGACCATGATCTAAAAGATTCAAAATTAAAATTGCAACGCTTCTACTTCATACTTAAACTTCATACTTAAGTGATGTTTGGCCAAAATGAGTTTCTCGTTTTGATAAATGTTTCGACAGTGTGTCCCAATAAGAAGTTCAGATTTAAAAATTTAATAAAACAAAAACGGCTTAATATACTTCCAATTTTATTTTTTTGTTTGAAAGTACAATCCTCCTGGTTATTTTTGGAAAATTATTTCATTCAAATGGGAGTCGCGGCTGGGCTTCGCGTACTCCATTCGGTCGGTCCAATTTCTTAGCACATTTTGGATTGTGTGCGGGTCTATTTCGCGCAGGCCTCATCTTCAAAGAAATACGGCCCAATAATGCGGCCACGCCACAAGTCGCACCAAACACTAACACACAATGGATGCATTTGCTTTTCCACATATCCTTGTGGATTTTTCGATCCACAAATGCTACAATTTTGTTTGTTTACGAACCCACTGCGAATCGATATCGAAGCGGATGGTCACGGGGCTTCAATTACTGGACCAATATACTGAGTTTCTGTCAAAGAAAGAATGACATTAGTGTTACCAGAGCCAAAACAACCAATATGTCAAATCTGAACCGCTTATTGCAACACCCTATATAAAGCATATTTCATACGAAAACACGATTAAAACAGAAAGACTGTAAATAAAATCTCAAACAAAATAAGTTTAGCATTTACAAAAATGGCATAGG